>PVKA01004729.1:0-96443 GCA_004027165.1 Ctenomys sociabilis | reverse complement strand
TGTGACTATTTTCAACTTTATACCATTCAGGTTTGATTTAAATCTGTGATTTATGAAAGGAATTAAATTAGAATTAAATAAACTTATGTTATTTTATAGTATATGTACAGGCCGTCACAGTTGCTTTTGAGTTTGAGAACTCTCAGGGATTCACTCTCTGGCCTCCTAGGCTTTCTGCTGAAATGCAGGTGGAAGTCTCCCTGTCTCACATCTCCTGCACTCTGCACACACATAGAGCCAGCATGACACTGGTGACTTCAAGGTCTGCAACCAACTGTTGCACTTCTCTGGCTTGATTCTGAGGTTGGTAGTAGGCGGGTCTGTGTATTTGCGTATCTGAGTTCTGTGAACTGAATCCTGAAAAACAGACAGCATTTGAAAGCTCCACACTTAACTCAGGGCATCCTTCATATTGTATTGTTGAAAAGCACTTGACTTATTTTCAAAGTCAGTCAATTTAGCAACAAGCTTCCGTGTTGCAGGCCTCCACTTTCCAAGAATGTCCTCTGTGGCCAAATTCAAATAGCTACCAAGTTTTCCGCTGAGTTGCTTGCTGTTGCACGTTGGCGCAGAGCTGTCTCAAGGATCCCGAAACATCCTGAGCCACAGCCTGCATGTTTGGCTACCTTGAAATTTCCTCCACTAGTTCAATTAACCCATCTCCCTCAGTCTCTTTCCCCTGCAAAGGGTCAGGACAGGGACAAAATGTCAGTGAATTTTCTCCATGAAAAACACGGCTTGGAGTCCAAATGACAGTGGGACGCTTGTTATCAAAGGAAACTCCCTAAGCCTGGTGTTTGCTGTCTGGCTTTCTGTGGCTGAGGCTTTTAGCTTACTGCTACTTTATAAATGCAAAGCAGCTTGAATTTACCTCATTTCCTTATGCAACAGGGATATTGCCGTTCCATTTTCTAGTGCCATATGCAAAATAGTGGCTCTTCCTGTATGCCTCAATACATTTTGAATTTAAATTAGGCCATGAAGGTAAGTGGGGAGGAAAATAGTGCTAACATTTCTCAATGTTTATTACCTGAACTTCCAAATTACTTGAAGAAAACCACAAACTTCTCTCCAATTAAAAGCAGGAATAGCCCTAATATTGTATTTTTATCCAGGAAACCTAGAACGCACAATCATATTGAACATGGTTACCATCCCATTTCCAATTTTTGGTATTCTGGCTCTTGAACTGTATGAGATATTGAAGTTGAAGAGGAATTCTGTGACCAACTTTAATTGGTTCTGAATATTGTGTTTTTGTAAGCTGATGCAATCTAATGAAGTGAATTATATCAATATTTCTGTACCTAGGAAACGTGTAATAGTGTGATGTTTTAACTGTCATCTTAATCACCCTAACAATGAACAGAAATCTTAAGTATGTAGAATATTATCTATATTGACTGGCACTTACTATCCTCATTCCTGAACAGTTACTCTCTTGTTGAGATCTCTTCCTCCCCCTCCTTCTCTTCTTCTTGCCCTCCCTCCTTCTTTCTCCCCTGGCCCTCCTTACTTCCTTCCCCTTCTCCTCTCTTCCTCCTTCCCTCATTTCACCCCTCCCTCAGTCCCCTCCCTTACTAGCTATCTCTTTCCACACCAGGTATGTTTTCTCTGCTTCATTCTTTTTTTTTTTCTGTATTTTAGAGAAGGGTCTACAAGGTGTTCAGGATGTCACTACTAGATCCGACTCATAATGATTCTCCTGTGTAAAGCCTTCCGAGTGCTGGGATTATAGGCAAGCACCACCACACCCAGTCTCAATTGCCATCTCAGTGCACCGCAGGAGCAGGGCCAGCATAGCAGGCCCAGAGATTGAACCCCTGGCCCCTATGCCTTCTGGCAGGTGTTTTAATCCAATGAACTATTTGGCTGGCTCTTTGTCTTTTTTTATTCTTATCTCTGCTCTTGTTCTTTTTGGGGTGAAACTATGCAAGTTTAGTGTCAGCATAATTTACTTGACAACCTCTTACATAATGCACATGACAGATATTCTGCTAAGCTTTTTAAAGTAAACAAACTTATTTGATCAAACAGGATAATTACAACAACTTTTTGAAGGCAGCGTTATTGTAAATGCCATTCTTTCCATGACCACACCGAAGGTCTGAGAAGTTGAAGTGTAAACACAGTAAGAGAGACCAGTAAAGACGTTCATTAAAGACACACAGCTTCCAAGGAAGGTCATGGCCACTGGTGTTTAGTTACTGCTTCATCTTGTCTTTTCCTGTTTTATTTTTCTTGGTTTTATGTTTTGAGACGGGGCTCACCATGAAATTCTGCAGCAGTGAACTCACTATGTAGCCCAGTCTGCCTTCGAGCTTACAGGTGGTCCTCATGCCTTGGTCTTTCAAGTGCTGCAGTTACAGGCATGTGTGGCCAAGCCTTGCCTCGTGCTGTCATTTTTAAATAAGCTCACGTAGAACACAGGACTACACATTATATGATAGGCATTTCTTGAAAATATTGCTACCTCATTCTTTAAAAGATAAATCAATGACTCCAGTAGTTTATTAATCATAAGCTAATTATTTATTCTATGGATCTAGATTCCTCTTGCTCAAGAATATCCAAATTTCTAGTCATAATCAAACATTGGTTAATGTGAATTTCACTAAAGTTAAATTTTATTAACCTTCATTTACAGTGTTGTACCACTCTGCATTTTATATAAATTTCCTCCAACAATAGACTAATTCACTGAGGTAGGCCAGGTGCTATTATTGCCCCAATATTCAAAGTAAAAAATAGAGGCTTTGAGAAGTTGAACAGCTTCCTAATTTCCGCTGTTCCTAAGTGGATGGATTATGAACTGTGTTGTTCCTGAACCAGTTACTAACTTCAGTCTTCTCCTCTGTGCCAGAGCTCAGCCCAATCGATGGATCAGCTTTTACTGATTGTTGATTTTACCCTACACGCTACCATAAAGTAACTGAACACTGCTTTTACTTCTTCCCACTTCAATGGCTTCTGTTCACTTTCTTTGTTCTTAGGTTGCAAACCAAAGGAGGCTGAGGAGACAGCTTAGCGGCATAAGTGCCTGCCTAGCAAGCAGAGGGTCCTGAGTTCAAGTGCCAGTTTTTAAAAAAAAGACATATTAAAAAGTGAATGACAACCTAGTTCCTGGAAATCAAACCCACCAACTTTCATATTCTTGAGTGAATGGAGCTCCGCCCAACCCTGTTTTCTCCATCCTGGATCTCTGTGCTGAGCATGCAGGTTGATTTCCTTGGTAATGGAATACAATTGCTTCCTTCTTGCTTGGTAACCTGTTGTCGGCCTATCTCTGTGCTGAACACCAACTCATTCCTCAGGCCTTCGCTCTTCTCCTCAGCAGGTGTTGTCTTCACTCATCCTGACAGCTTGCACTGGCTCACCAAGACCTTCTTGGGTACCCTCACAAAAGGACATCAACTTGGGCACACGTCGGTGAGTTCCATTTCTCTGTTTTCAGGTTTTGAGAAACTTGGTGATCAAAATATGAGCACCTCCATTGAGACTTATTGTGGATGTGAACCATAAAGAATTTTCCAGAGACACTAGCATGAAGTGAATGTTTAAGGAAGATGTCCACGGGGCCAAGAGAGTCTCCAGATGACAGGTGAGAATGGTGTCTCTGCCTCTTATCAAAGTGTCCTACTTGGACAAGGAGAAATCTCAGCCAACATGACTACTGTTTGGAGTAGATGGTTTGAAACTCATAAAATTTGTTTTCTGTTATTAAACACCATTTTTTTTAACCAAAGAATTTTGTTCTGTGTACATTTAAGCCCCAGAGTGTTCACATTTCAAATTATTAGCAAAGATCTGTGTTGATAGGGATTTCTTTCTTTGTTTTGTAGTATCAGCAGAATAAAAAGTAGTGGCAGTATTTTAATTATTTTTGTCCAATGGAAACCAAGGAAAAACTGCAAAATTTCTTCTGTCTTAACAAATCAAACTGAAAGGTTGACAGTCTTATATTTGGGGGAATAATTTAGTTGTAAGTTGTAAGTATTAATTCAGAAGTAAAATATTACTGTGTAGTAACACAGTGACTTGTATCTGTGAAGAATTTTTGGAAGATAAAAGCCTGGTGCTTGAGTTGACCAAACTAGGGCAGGCACTGAGTGAAGACGGGCAAGGAGAGTGATAGGACACGGGAGCCCAGGCATCAGACCTGTCTCCAAGCATCAATTTGCATTTAAGTCATTTTCCTCTTCTCCATTGAAATATCTTTCTTTGAAAATAGTGTCACAAAAATCTTTAAAAATGGGCTCAGTTTTACCTGTCAGGTTGACTGAAATCCCATCGAACTGGGTTGAATGTGTGAAGCAAGGGGACCTAACTCAGCCCCTTTGGATGAAGTCCGTGGTCCGTGCACACGAAGGTGGAGTGTGTCAGCTGCGTGAGCGTCGGTGTTCACCTAGTGACTCTGCCTCGAAATGGGCTGAAGTTGAACGTTTAAACACACATCTTGATTCAGCAGAACTCAGGGGTTTTTTTTGTTTGTTTTTTGTTAATTTTTGTTGTTTGTTGTGTTATGTTTTGTTTTTGGCAGAACTGGGGGTTGAACTTCAGGCCCTTGTACTTGCCAGGGAAGTGCTTAGTCCACTGAGCCATCTCCCTGGTCCCAGAACTCACAGTTTTCATAACTACAAACTAAAAACATTAAGAGTGACTTACTTTTGAAGGAATTACATGGATGAGTCAGCAGGAAGAGAGCGCACATTCTAGATTTCCACAAGGTTTTCACTTCTCTTCTTACTCTCTTCAATGTCTTTCTTTAGGGAACTTTCTTTTCATTTGTCAAGACCGCTTACGTCACAACTTATTTTTTAGTTTGGTGATTGGACGGTGCTCCCTCGGCAGCAGTACCCGGCACTCTCACCCGCTTGCTCTTCATTGCCTCACAGGAGAAAGTTTATTATCCCGATTCAGTGATCTCTGTAAATACCTCTCGGTGCTACAACTTTTTAAGGTTTTTTTTTATTTAAATAACACTTGAAAAATTATAGGCAAACATTCAAACTTTCCCTTAGCCTTTTTATGAACACATGAAATGCATGCTAAGCTCATAACTGAAATAAAATGAGCAATTGAAGCAATGATATTTGTTGTTCATATTAATGTTTATTTGTTGACTAGAAATCACCCAATATTAAATACCACCACAGTGAAATTATAAAAACAATCAAATGTACTGGAGCGCAAAACTCTTAAGGTCCCCCAAATTTGTATATATTCTTCTCTTCCCTAACCACATTGGTACAAAACAGTCTTTCTACTCACTCTAGCATCTAGAATTTCTCCATAAAAACAAGCTGCTCTTGTTCTTCTCTCAGGTCAAGATGATGTCAAAAGGCGTCGCTTACTCAGAAGCTGTAAATCTGCGTCCACCTCCTCCTCGGCCCTGTCCTGGTCTTGCTCTCACAGCCGCATGTTTATGCCACGTGCATTCCAGAGAGACAGAAGAGACAATGAATGATGTCTGATGTCACACTTGTCGTGAGCATTTATTGTTGCCTTCTTAGAAATGAAACAATATGTTCTCGTTCCATGAACCATTTCTTTCCAAATAAGCTGTGTTCGCAGTGGAGCATGTTGTGGCTGTGTTGGTTATTTTTATACTCTGTGGTGCCCAAACTCCTCAGAACTTCATTCCTTTTCTGAGTCATCCTTGCACTATGTTTGAAATTAAAGTTTCTGCCTGTGCAGGAGTGTAGCTGGCATAGGCTTTAGTGGCTGAATTAAAGAATGCACCTAAAATATGAGACTAATCACATTTCTATAACAGGAAATTTATTAATTGTTGTATATCCCTATATTATAAGCCTAAAATTATTCTAAAAAACCATAAAATACAAAGCATAAATTTAAAGACTAGAAATTACCAGAGAAACTAAAGCATAATATTTAAAAGCATGTGGAATATAATATAAACTTTATAATATGCAAGTATGTGAAAAACATTTAGATAAATTTTAGATCATCTGTATTTTTATGAAAGGGAAGATTGAATTTATTTGGCTGTCAAAGCCTCTATGGCAATGATTCTGATTTTGTTTATTGTCTTTATGTTATGCATTGTAAAATACTATACATAATGTACTTGTAGAAATTTACCAAGCAGGGTGAGAATTGTTCCATTATGTCCAAGCTGAAGCCTCACCCATGAGACTCACAGCTGCCTTCTTCTCTCCCCTCCCAGGCTTTTCTCTCCTCAGAACCTATAGAGGAACACACATGTTATTCTGATTGAGAGCTAAGAAATTTACCACCCACAGTTTTATTCCTGATGGTCGAAGAGCTGTGATCCAGAGGGCAAAACATAAAGATCTATGTTGTTCATGGCAAAGCCACAGTATTTAGGCAATAGGAACCTCGTGTCTGCATTCCTTCAATTTGCTACTCAGAGCACAGGAGAGGCCAGAGCTGGTGTGGAGACTGCAGTGAGGTTGTCTGTGAACTGATCTGGCTTTCAGCTGAGGTGCACCACGCTTGGAAGTTTGGGTTAGAAAACCTTCCCCTTTCATTTTTGGCTTTGTTTTTGATACAGGGTCTTGCTGTGCAGTTCAGGCTGGCCTTGAACTCGCTGTAGTCTAGGCTGGCTCTGAACTCTTGGTGCTCCTGCTTCCTTGGCATGCCGAGCGCTGGGCTTAGAGGTGGGCAGCACCGCACTCACTGAATTTAGAAAATGCTTTGAGCAGACTACAAGGAAATCTCACAAATATTATCCCAGAGGAAGACACAATCTTGCTTTTCCTTTTTAGCTTTAAAATATTTATTCTTTTGACTATGGCAGTCACACATATCATACAAGTCTATTGTTAATGATAAGTGAAAACTTCCATATTAAGTGGATTTCTACTCTTAAGCCATAATCACAATCACCAATCTCTGCCGTTAGATACGTGACAGAGATATATGTCACTTAATGGGTAGAGATTTTTCTATCCACTAAGAAATAGCTTCCCACTTCCCCCTCCCACTAGCCCCTGAAGACCACCACCCTCCTTCCTGTCTCTTGATTGTAGTTTATTTTAATTTACTTCTATAAATAGAATTATATGAGATTTGTCTTTTGTAGCTAACCTACTTCACTCAGCATAATGACTTTAATTCATGGTGCAACACACATGAGCATTTCCTCTCTAAGGCTGGATGGTATTTCGCTTTGTGCATAGATCATGTTTGTTCATTCCTTCATCTGTGGATAGACTTTCTGTTCTGCATTGTAGCTATTGAGAATAATTCTCACTACTGTAGGAACATTGGCTTTCAATTAGCTCTTGTATACTTGTTTTCAATTTCTGAGCTCTGCAACTAGTCGTGGAATTACTGGGTCATGTGGAAATTCTATATCTAGTTTCTGAACACATACCACAAGAATTCACCATTTTACATTCCCCAAAGAACAAACAAGACTTTTAACTTCTCTACATCATCAACACTTATTTTATCTTAATTTTTATAGCAGCCATGTCAGTGGATCTGGGCTACTATTTGTTGCAAAACTGTATTATTCAAGCAGCAAGAACTTGATATTTGTTTTGCCTCAGTTCTCACTGTCAACTGTTACATCTTATTCTGATTGGCATTAATATAATCACGTGTGACACCAATCAGCCCTTCATGTGTCCTGTGGTCATTTGTGTATCTTCTTGGGAAAAACGTCTCCACCACGATTATTTTTATGTACCAAAAGATATTCACACAGCGAGATAGAAATATTAAGTGTAATTTAAATTAAATAAAGATTATAGGCATTGATCATTCTGAACATGTCTGTTTCTTCTATCGGGTAAATAAAAGTGATCTGTGTAAAGAACACAGTGTGTAGATTTCTCTCCTTTCAAAAGTTTTCAGTTTCCTTAGTTCATAAAGGTGTCTTATACTTTTTTTTGTTTTCCGAGTGAATATTACTCTATTAGTTGCAAAAGAATTGAAAATATGTTTGTGTTGTTCAGGCTTTCTGTATTGTAACAAAACACCTGACCTGAATCCACCCTTAGAGGAGGAAGGGTTTACTTTGGCTCATGCTTCAGAGGGTCCAGCTCATCCATCATCACTAATTTAGACCCATGGTGAGGCAGAGAATGATGGTGGAGGATTGTGGGAATGAAAGCATGTGGGCTCCTGGCTGCAGGAGGAAGGGAGCAAAGGCAGGGGGAGAGGGAGGAGAGGAGGAGCGGAGGTGAGGAGGCGGCACAGCGAGAGGGGAGGAAGGAGAGGGAGGGAGACTGGCAGGGACAGGGACAGGGAGAGAAAGAGGGAGAGAAGCAGAGACAGAGACACAGAGACTGAGAGGCAGAGAGAGAGAGACAGAGACACACACACAGACAGACCAAACAGGTGTTTGTGCAGTCCCACAGTTGTGCCCTGAGAATCTGTTACTTTCAACAGACTCACCTCCTGTGTTCAGGACATTGAAGTGTGAATTCATGAATGGACTAAATCTCATGGTGAAGTTAGAGACTCATAATCCAATCACCTTCCAATAGCCCATCACCTGGCCACCAAAACTTTAATACATGACTTCTGGGGAAAAAGATACAATTCTTATTGTTGTAAATAATAAGAAAAACCACTGCTTTGCCCCAAAGGCAACCCGTACCCTTCAGGACTAATTGCCATGGAGTCCTGAGTGCATAGTCCACATAAGATCTCAATGTTCCTGTCTGAGATGCCGACGCAGGCTGTCTTCACCTGAACCTGATTTTTGTGTTCATTTATTTGCTTTCTTTCTCCTCCCTAAAAGTAATTGATACATCTGTAAACAATGCATGGTTTATTATTTAAAATTCACATTAATGAAATGTTAAATATTTATTTTTTGATAGGGTATTGCAAATCCAGCTTAAATGTGGAATCATTCCTGTCAGAGAAATAGCTACAAATGAACCTCTTTTGTTCTATTTCAGAATATGCTAAGAATTTCAGAATATACTCATGTATTGCATGATCCATTTGGCTCATTTTGAGTCTTTTATTCGTGAGAAAATTTGGCATTGAGTCTAAGAATGTCACACAGTATATGTGTTTCTCAGGATCATTTTAATATGCTCAGGATTATTAGGTCAATTTTAAGCACACAATGAATTTTATTAGGTTTTGGATTAACTTTATCCAATTCATTGAATTTTGAAGCATTTTTACACTTCATTGATGTTCACTATCTAAACCATCAGGAGTGAAGGACATTCCCAGGGCCCTGGAGTTCTTGCTTGGTTCCTTTGCCCATTTTGTATATTTTTTTCTAAGTGCTTATAAAAATTTCTTCACATTTTCTTGATACTAAATAATGGTTAATAATATTTGTTGCAAGTATTGCTCTAGTTCAAGGCTTTCCTTTCCATTGTAGCTTTATTTTAAACAGTTCATTTGCTGTCTTTTCATGATGGTGTTTCCTTTTAAAGTAGTCAAGTTTATTATTACAGCAATGTTTTATTTATGGCTTATTATCAAGGTCTCATAAGAATTTTCTTATAAGAAATCTGTCAATATTAACTTTTTAATCCTATAAATTCCATCCAATCTATCCAACAATCCATCCATCTATCACATATCTCCTATCTACACAGCTAACCAGTTACTCAAGTCTGTCCTTGCTCTATAGATCTGAAATAACAATCCGAGTCCCAGCCTCCCACATATAAATAGAAGTAGACTCACCCAGATCATCTTCTGTGTCCATTCTTCTGCCAATAACAAAATCAGGAGTTGTGTTTACAGCAGTGAGCGTCAGGGGAGGCACAGCTTTGCATCTGCTTCTGGTACTTCAAAGGTGCCTCCACTGTTTACTTTCTCTTTCATGCAAATTTCAGGAGTATTGTGTCCAATTTCTCACCTACTGGACAAATATTGTATTGAGAACTGAAATAAGATATCACTACATATGTAGGTTAACTTAGGACAAATGAAATATTTAAACTATTAAACTTTTTAAATATAACTCCATCAATGTGGTTTTCTAATATATTTTAAGAAAATGTAAAATAATTTCATAAAGATCTCATACAAGTTTAGTCATTCAGTTAGATTTATTCATAGTTACTATGTCATTTTGACACAATCAAAATGACCTTTCAAATTTCATTTTTATGCTTATAATTCATGTAGAGAAACATAATTTCATTTACTATATTGCTTTTGTATCCAAGAAATATAAATTAAAATTTACCTACAATTTTTATGGGTTTCCGACCTATATTTCATGCCAATTGTATATTGATATATTTCTCTCCTTTTTCATCTTGTGTAGGTTTATTTCCTACTCTTGTCTTATTTGGCTTATGTGCACATTCTGTATAGAATAGAACAGAAAGAATATTTGTGGATATCAATGTCTTTTTCCTGATTTTCAAAAAAATGTTTTTTAAAATTAAATCAATTATTGTGACTTTTAGGACCAGGGATTTAGCTCAGTGATACAGCACCTGCCAACAAGAGTAAGGTCAAGAGTTGGATTCCCTGTACCAAAAAAAAAAAAGTTATTGTGATTTTAGTAGTTTTGATGACTACCATTTCATGGTATAGATTTCTTTTTTCCTTCATAAATCCTTAAGAAGTTTCTCCTGTTTTGGTTTAATCAAGCATATGAGCTTCAATAAGCTAATGATTTTTAGCTGTTTTTCCCATTGGTATATTTCCTGTGATTGGAAGAGTGACTGTTATGTAGTATGTGAACACATTCTTTTTTTTTTTTTTTTTTTTTTTTTTTTTTTTTTTTTTTTTTTTTTTTTTTTTTTTTTTTTTTTTTTCTTTTGGTGGAACCAGGAATTGAACTCAGACCCTTGTGCTTACCAGAGAAGCGCTTATTCTACTGAGCCATCTCCCTGGCCCCCTGGACACAGATTTTGAGTGTTAGATTGGATGTTGAATTTTGTACACTCTTCCTCATCTACTTTGGCAATTGTGTGATTTTTTTTCACATTAATATACTATTTTACTGAATTTCACAAATGCATTTCCTAGTGTGGAACCAGACTTATGTTACTAAATTTTTATAGAGAAATAATTAGTAAGAGGTATGTGAAACATTGCTAGGCATAAAACGTTTTTTGGAGAAATTTATTTGTATCAACAAGTAAATGTGACAACAAGCTGAAAGTATTGACTGAGGGTTACGATCTTATTTATTGATTGTTTTGTTGACACCTGGCTCACAGCCTCCTACTGGCCAGGCAGGCACTGTGCCTCTGAGCTCTGTCTCCCCAAATTTCTTTATTTTTACCCTCAGTATTTAGAACTGAAAGACAGGAAGACCAAATGGAGTGTAAGTGTTCACAAAGTTAAAATACACATTCAGAGTCCCCTGAAGACTAGATGCCAAGTCCATGTGTTAGAAAGTGGGCTTACAGAGTAAAGGACCACAGAGATTACAGTCAGCCACGTGGAGCTGGAAAGTGATAAAGAGCAGCTTAATATGGGTTTAGATTACACTGTCTTCAAGACATATTTCTCATTCTGACATTATTCATCCATTTGAGTAACATGCTGCATTAGAAACTGCTCCCAGCCTGAAATTTATTCTGGTCTATTAACAACTTCAACTGTACCCCTTTTTCTGTCAAGTTAAAGGTTATAAATTGCTACCTGAGGCTTCAGAAATAGTCTTCTAATGTACTAAGTGGTGTTTCTTATGTTATCATTTTTTAGAACATTTTCAGAATTATTTTCCCAGAAAATGAAATCTGGACTATTACTGTTGCTTACAGACTGCTTTTTCTGTTATAATAGTTTAAAGAAATAACAAATCCAGCCTCTGAGGATGAAGGGAGAGCTATGGGCAGAGCATTCGGGGGCCACTTCGATGTTGATTTCAGTTGCACGAAACACAAATGCTCCCAATATCTGGCTCCCGCTGGGGTGCATCAGTAGTGCTTACTGCTGGCTCATTGTGGATGCACTGTGCATCTGCTGTATTTCGTTTGCAGTAGCTCTGGTTCATCACGGAAGAAAGAACAGAGCCAGACTACCCACGATGATGCATTTTCCAATCTGTGGCAGGTGTGAATCATCTCAGTATAATTTCTTCGGCCCTGATTAAAATTTATGAGAAAACTGTACATTTTTATAATATCTACCATATCTTTTTGAAAAATCTCCTTCATAGGTGCAAGTATGAGCAGCACCTGCTGCACATAAAGCATCATTCAGCTGCCGAAGCTCTCTCACCCAGCCCCGGGTGTGTGCTGCTCTGTGCCTTGTGCATATGAGCCCTCAGTTCCCTCGCCCACCCTACCTCTGGACTGGAGTCTTCTGCTCGATCCTGACCGTGGAAGTCCTGCTGATGCCCCTCGTTCATGCTTCGGTATGACTGACTATCCTCGGAATGGCTTCTCCCGGAGCCCCACTCATTGAAGCTGGCAGCCCGTGGCCCACACAATCCTTCTTTCCACCACGGTGGCATTTCCTGAGCAAAGTCTGTCCTGAGGTAAGAGGAACCTGCCGCACTCCCTGGCTACCACTGAGGAGCATCACAGGGAGACACGCAAAACCAGACAGCATCCTGCAAATGCCTTTCAGGCTGTCCCAAAGCGACAAGGTCATTCTGAGATTTCTGACTTGGAAGAAGTGAACATTGGTGATATGGGGGCTTCACAATATTTCATTGTCAGTTTTATTTGCAAAGACATCAAATGTAGTTTATTTGTCCCCTATGTAGACATCATTCTTGCCCCTTGTTTAAAAATTATTTAGGAAAAGGTTCTGTCATGCCCATAACCAGCTATTTCTCCCTGAACACTATGGCCCAGAATGATGACATAGAACACATAGTTGGCACAATGATATTGATTAGGGATCAGGAATTCTAATCAATCCTTAGACACTTTTCCTTGAAACTTTTCATACCCTACATGCTTTGAGGTTTTACTGATGCCCCAGTGACAATAGCCGGAGTGTAGAAGATAAGTTAGCAATCTCTGTGTGAGTTAGAGTTGCCACCTATGGTGCACAGAAAGAATTGTCTGAGGCATCCATCACATGTTATAAAGCACTATAATCAGGTATTGGATCTGCCATGGCTCCAGGGAGACACAGGCCGGCTCATGAGCTGATCCACGGCAACCTGTGCTAGAGCACGTGTTCCTTACCTGATGAAATTAGAGCTTTGTGATTTGCTGCTGATATGGCATGGCTTTTGTCCATTACAAACAATTCCAATGCTTGGAAAGCAAGTTTTTCTTCCTTCCTTCCTTCCTTTCTTTCTTTCTTCTTTATTTTTATTTTTTTTGGAAGAACTGGGGATTGAACTCAGGCCCGTGTGCTTGCCAGGAAAAGCACTTATTCCACTGAGCCATCTCCCCAGCCCCCAGCAATTGTTTTCTTTACTTAGACTATTTTACTTGAATAGTTTTTCCTGACTACAAAGTTGAATGAATTATTCTGACCACATAATGGCAAAGCACTCTCAGAGCTTAGTGTACACATGATTCAGGAGGCTGAACTTGTTTTGAACTTGTTCCATCTAGCCACATCACAGAGGGGCACACCAAAATGAACTATTACTTTGTTATGCTTCAGAATATTAGTACTGCTCTTTGTAATTTTAAAGACTATCTACTAGTACGTTCTGCATACTTGCTTTCCATAATGAGCACCTGAAATAGAAAGGTTGCAGCACTCCTACTTCATGCAGCTTGACTTGACATGCAGCAAATCAAGACTGACCATAGGAAGTGGTCAGCCACTATATTCTAAAACTAAGCTGTTTTCTGTTTTCCACCTAACTTGAGGGCTCAGAATAACCACTGTGTTTGCAAATAGGAAAATGTAGGAACTGAAGGAAACACTTAGGATTTTAAATTTTATTAAATTTTGGGCATTTTAAAAGTACTTTTTATCAGTTACATTTGTTGGTACAATTTAGATATATGTAGTGTTCACATTCGTTCTAGGTCATTTGTACCTGGACACGGGAGAACACAATTTTTTTTGCTCCATTCTCCTCTTCTCCCTCCAACCTCTTTTCCCCTCCTTTCCCTTTTTTTTTTTTTTTTTTTTTTTTTTTTTTTTTTTTTTTTTTTTTTTTTTTTTGCAAAAGCTTTTGTTTCCATTTGCTTTCCTTCATTTCTCATAACTTTTACTGATTTTAAACCTAAAAATATGGGTTTTATTTGTTTTGTTTTTATTTTCTGTTCTATAAATAAAAACAAAAGCCATGTTTTGCTCTACTATGTGTTATAAAATAATCATGCCAATAACAAGATTACTTGAAAACCTTGGTCTTGGGATTCTTTGAAACATATTTTCAGACAAATAGCATGATGGCAATATTCTTTCCACAAGATCAGGAATGTTTTTGTCCTTTAAATGCACTCAGTGCAGCAAGATGGAGCTCTGCCTAGAAGATCAGTGTCTTTTACTTCATTTACCTCTATCTCTTGAATGTTAATTATGAGTAGGGATCTTTGAAAACTTCTACAGAGCCGTTATTTTCACTTCCCCATACAGTTAAATTATTGGGCTGCCTGTGTTTAATAGGCTCCCACGTGCCTCAGGTTTGAGTTCCCTCCTCAGAATATCTTGCTTGCATACCTGAAGGGGTCCACCGTTTCCTGGAGGCGTTTTGGCTCAATTTTTTTTTAAAAATTTATTGTTATAGGGATTACAGAGTGTACAGGGTCTCACTAGGTAGATTGGCCTGATCCTTCTGTGTTCAGGCTCCAAAGAGCTGGGATTACTTGCATGCGCCACCACACCCAGTCTCAAGTGCTATCTCAGCGTGCCCCGGGGACACGGGCGTCACGGCATGCCTGGGATCGAACCTGGCTGCTGAGCTCTGCCTGAACAGGTGCTTCAGTCTGCTGCGCTATCTGGCCAGCCCTTGGGCTCAATCGCTCCTTCTGAATGTAAATTTAACAGCAGCAACCTGATAGTATAGCGCCTGGTCTTTTCTAACTATGCCAGGAAGATTGCTTGCGCTCGCTAAACAGCTGCTGATGTTTGAGAGTTCGGAAGCCCTGGAGTTTAGCTTAGCATCATTACATTGTAATGTACCTGCGTGGTGTTCAGTGGGTAATAGATTGGGAGTCTCTGGGGAAAGTCCATGCAGGTGAAAACTTTGTTCTCCAGGATCTACTGTTTAGCTCCAACTAAATAGAAAATGTACCTGATATTTTGTACTAATTATTGTCACTTCAAGTTAAATTATTATGTCCAAAGATTTTGAGACCGTGTTGGAGTCCAGTAAACAGCGCTTGGTCGCCAACTGTTTCGTATACCGAGAAAGGCTACATGCGCAAGTCGGGAGTCCACACGAGGGTAACTTAACACCATGTCCTTTATGTTTTGCAATATTTTATGCTAATTTTATGTGGGAAAATCTAAATTATTAGTTAAATAATGGATGAATTAAAAAGCAATTTTAAGCAAATTATTTCAAGTAAAAATTATCTATGATTAACTCTAAATAATTTCTGTTAAAAGGCATCAATTTCTTATCACAAATAATGTTAATAATTGTGGCCAAAGGCCACTAAGGTAACATCATACATTTATAATTTAAATATTGATATCATGGACTTTTCCCCTCAATTTGATCAATTGTTAACCAACTGTTAAGGCATTTCACACATTTGTTAATTAGAAAATTTCGTGTCACCAATTCTTAGGTTCTTTACCTTGTACCATGGCATCACCATGCTTTGGAAGGGGAAGCATTCACTCATACCCTGCCCTCTCTTTCTGTCATCCACTCTCGCTCTTCCACTGGGAATCTGTTTTCTCACTCGTTGTGCCTTAAGATATCCTAAGTAATCATAGAAATCTTGCAATAGCCACAATTACGTATGTATTCCAGAAATTAGTGATCCAATTATCTACACTTCATTAATGACATGTTCTATCTTTCTTTATTTTACATCCCATCCCTTACCCTCATTACTGGTGACATCAAGCAGAGCATAAACCACAATTTATAGTTCATTTCTGTGTAATTATTGTCAAATAGATGAAGTTTTTATGTATATGTCCTTGATAACAAGGGAAAAGTGTCACTCAGTGTGGAGTTTTTAGCATGTGTCCTAGTGCCTGATATATAAAAGGTTTTATCTTTATGGTTATAGAATAAAGTTTGCAGCCAAAATATGAGAGACACTTTTGAGAGCAAAA
Organism: Ctenomys sociabilis; assembly: GCA_004027165.1. Classification (NCBI taxonomy): domain Eukaryota; kingdom Metazoa; phylum Chordata; class Mammalia; order Rodentia; family Ctenomyidae; genus Ctenomys; species Ctenomys sociabilis. The sequence goes on along the minus strand of PVKA01004729.1, from coordinate 80,345 downwards.
TAGATAAATAAGAAATAAATTTCTACAGCACTGAAACAATTTTATTTCAAAATTCAATGTTTTAATATTAGAAGATATACCAATGCTTATAAACTAGCGCTTTCACTTTTACAATGGTAATAAAACCTTTACAACTGCAGAACTACTTTGCATTACTAGAATGCTTCTTACAAAGTCCCAGTGCTTTACAGCGAATGATATGACAGTCTAATGACACTGTTTTGCGAGACAGATAATTACTGACAGTTCCGTTCAGCTCATTATCCTCTGACACAAAGCATTAGAGTGAAGACGACCTGTGAGACTGCTTAGGTCAACTGCATCTCCTGACACTTGCGGCTACAATGTGCCCACTAAGGCCCCATGGTCATCCAGCGATGGTGCCTGGATGTGACAGGTTGGCCACAGAATGTTGCATGTCCTGCGGTGCCTCCACTGCTAGCCAGGGAAAGAGACACAGAAAGAAGCTTCACATAAAGCAGAATGCCTAAAGAAGAAAGTGCTCTTGTGCTGCCTCCAGCTGAAGGCATTTGCAAGTGACACCATTCGAAGGAAACATCCAGCAGATGCAAGAGTCCATCCTTAGGAGGTGAAGGCCTTCTAGGGAGTTCTTCAAAGTGAGAATCCGTGTTCTAGGTGCATCAAGTCAGGTCATGCTTTCTATGGTGCAGTGTAAGTGAGAAATCCTTCGTATCGGGGCAGTGTGGCCAGCAGGAGGTCAGCCCCCGAGTCACGTGGCATGTTGGTACCCGTGGTGGCAGGCATTCTGCTCCTGGTCATTTTATGTGCAGGCTGCAGAGATTATGAAAGAAAACAGACTATATTCAGGCTACCAGGAAAGTTTTGACTGTTTTAACGTAGAAGTACCTTGTCTTCAGAGCTTTATAGAGAGGTCTTATTTCACAAGATGAAGGATAGTTTTTCCACATAGGTAGACTAAATGTAACAGACAAACAGTTGGCGTCAAAAGAGGGAAGAGTGGCGAGGTAGAAAGATGGTGCATTGAAGACTTGGATGGGAAAATAGTTTGGCAGGATTGAAAGATGGCAAATGAATCTAGAAAACTATGATGGGGCAGGGTATGAAGAGGAAAGAGAAACCAAACTACGCAACAACGTGCAGCTCATGTTAGATAGCTTTGTTTTTATCTTAGTAACAAGTAGTCACTGAATGGAAAGGAGCCACACCAGACGCAGCTTGCATGAGGCAATTTGCAGTCCAGACTGCATGAAATGCAGAACAGGTAGGAAACAATGAGAACAACTAGAAACCAGAGGCACGGATGCTTGAGAGATGAGACCGATGTGTTTGAGCAAATTATAATTCCAGAACTTTCGAGGATAACATTGTTTTTAAACATAGTAAAAAAAATGCATTTAAATTGTCTGTGGTACTCCTTGGGTTTTAAACCATGAAAATTTTGGAATTGCTTGAGATTTTGATTTTTAATTTGTGCAGTTTGTTCTTTTTCCCCAGCATGTCATGTGGCTCTCACTGTGCTTTGCTGGGGCTCTTACTGTTCCCTCAGTTTGTGGACTGAGTGGGTCCCTGTCCTTGAGCTCATAAAGGAAATTTGGGACTAGGCTGTAGAGGCGAGAAATGAGGCTGTAGAGAACCACGTGGAGTGCGCAGACGGGCTGCGCAGGCGCAGGAGCCGCAGCACCTGGGTGCCTGGGGATTTCCACATCCGGAGCATTCAACCCAACATTGAGCGTAGCTGGTGCCCATTGTTTGCAGACTATTTAGGAAAACTAGGAATTAAGACATATGAGCGATAAGAGAGGACATTAAAGTGTATAAGGACAAGTATGATTTATTCTTTGAGTTCCTCAAGTCTTTACTCACTGGAGAATAGTATGTACTGTAAAGCTAGGTTTACCTGTGTGAAGAGTTAATCTATTACTCAAAGGATAGTTCCTCACTTAAACACTTTATATAAAGGGGCCAGGGAGATAGCTTAGTAGAATAAATGCTTGCCTGGCCAGCGCAAGGGCCTGAATTCAATCCCTGGTTTTGCCAAACAAACAACTTTATGTTAAAATAATCTTTTCAAAAAATATAATTATTCATGTATTTATTTGGGTCTTTCTTTGCAGTTCAGATTTGGTATTATCCACCCATCTCAGACTCCCCAGGGCAGGGATTACAGGCGTGCGCCACCTTGGCCGGTCTCAGTGGCCAGCACGTTGCACTCAGGGTTTCAGGGCTGGCCAGGCATGTGGTCCCGGGGATTGAGCCCAGGTCCTCGAGCTTGCCAGGCAGGTGCTCACACCACCAAGCTGTCTCCTTAGCCAGCTCTTAAGGCTTCAATCTAATATAAAATGGCATATTTATTTGTTCCAAGTGGCCCTCTGTGGGCCTTGAGGATCTTGGTGCAGTCACCGAGCTCCTGACTGCACCTTCCCCGGCTTCCACTCCTCTGTTCTCACTGCTCGCTCGGCTTCTCCTGCTGTGTCCCCTCCTTCCTTTTCTTCCTTCAAATCTACTAAGTTTCTGGCATGAGAAAAACTTCCAGACAACTTATTTTTACAATTATCCCAGTCTTTGAATTTATTATTTCACCAACAGGCTCTAGTGGGTTTTGTTTGTTTGTTTTTGTTTTTTACTTCTTTCAAATATTTAGAAATGAATATTCAGGAAAATGGTAGTCTTTATTATTTTAAATTTTACAGAAGTATGTTTGCATCTCAGGAAATTATCTTGGGGGATATTGTACTGGTAGAGGCTTTATTTTCCAATTGAATGGAACATTCTATGAATGTTAGTTAGCCAATTTGATCGCTAATGTTTTTTTCTTTTTCTTTTTCTTCTTTCTTTCTTTCTTTCTTTCTTTCTTTCTTTCTTTCTTTCTTTCTTTCTTTCTTTCGGTTTTCCTCCAACTTTTCTGTCAAACAGCAACAGAAAATTTAACATCTCCAACTAGAATTTTGGAATTGCTTGAGAGTTTGGTTTCTAAGTCGTGCAGTTTCATCAGGCTATAGATCACAGTACCGCGTCAGCCTCCCGGGTGGGTAGGAATGCAGCCACTTGATGCCACGCCCAGCTATTCTTTTCTTTTCTTCTCTTCTCTCTCTCTTTCTGTTTCATAGAAAGCATATTCCTCGTGCATGCCAGTCAAGGTGAATGCGTATAGCTTTTAGCTCTGGTGTGAGGCCCCAGGCTGGACCGCTAAGTGCTCACTGAAGACGCTGATCAAATCTAGCAAGAAGCTGGGCTGAGCCTGCGTGTTGCACTTGCCTTCCATCATGCAGCCTCCAGGGACTCCTGGGACTTTGCGGTGATGTGAGTGTTTTCCTACCTCGTCCTCTGCCTTCCTTCTCCCCATGGGCATCTCTTGGCTATGACATTCTCACCTCAGGGGCTTGTGTATGTCCTGCTGCTATGTCAGGGTTCCTCTCATCCTATGTCGGCACAAGCAGCTTGCAGAGATCATGGGAGAGTGGAGGAGCTTCCTCGCACTGTAAAAGAAGTGTTCACCCTTCATTTAACTCTTGTTTCCAGCTCTGAATCTGACGGTGTGCAGTATTTCCAGGCATCTTCCTGGAGTCCTTGGTCTGGAACTTATTTCATTTTTTCCATGAAGAATAAAAACTAAGGGTCAGACAAATATCTCAGCAGATTAAAGCACCTACAAGCAGCTGCAGGGTCTGGTGTTTCAATCCCTGTGCTGTGCCAGACTGCCCCACTCCCCAGGGTGCACTGAAATGGCAATTGAGACTGGGAGTGGTGGTGTGCACCTGTAATCCCAGTTTAGGAGGCTATAAACAGATGGATCACTATGATTCCAATCTAGTAGTGATAGTATTGATACACTGAGCACCTTGTAGACACTTCCCTAAAAATACCCAAAAAAAAAAAAAAGAGTAAAAATTAGCAGGACATTTGAGGTGGGTATTTTTGAGTGCAGGTCTGTAATGGTGAGTAAAAGTTTTTATCAGAAATTATAGTATTTTCTGTGGGCTCGTGTTCATGTCGGACTCGTGGAACAAGGACTTAAGTCTAAGAGCGGAGAACCACGAGCCAACACTCTTTAGTATTTGTCTTCTATCACATGCCGGCCAGGCTAGACCAGGAGCTGCAGAACTGCGCGTTCCCCCCGCGGAGACTTCGCCTTACTTTTGCAGCAGCTCTCACCCTGGCCCCATTCCTCTCTTACACCATGGAAAGATGCTGCGGTTTGAGAGTGTGTAAAGGCTTCAGCTAAGAGCTCACTCGAGGACACCCCGGACTGACGCTGCTGAGTCGCGCTGGAGGTCTCAAGGCGGTGCATGTTTCAGAGTGGAGGGGATGCATTGCGTTACGAGATCGGCATAAGCCTTTTGAATGCAGAAGTGCGCTGTTAGTTTCAAAAATGAAATTTCGCCAAAATCAAAGCCCTGGGGGCTTGCCCTCTGCCAACTTGTGCCTTCAGAATGCAGCAGGAACGCTAGGAAGTAGGTCTTGGGGGCTTTGCAGAGCGCACGTTGTACCCGAGCCTCCACTCTTCTTTGCTCTCTGCTGATTGGCTGCTGCGAGGTCAATTACACCCCCATCCCCTGTGCCCCATCGTGTTCTACTTCACGCAAGTCACAGATGAATGGCGACAACTGATCCATGTCATGAAGCCGTTAAACAGTAAAAATGGGGATGGGGAGATGGCTCAGTGGAATAAGCGCTTCCCTGGCAAGCACAAGGGTCTGAGTTCATTCCCTGGTCCCACCAAAAAAATAAAAGTAGAACAATCAAAATAAATGTGTTCTTTAAGTTGCATTTCTCAGATATTTTAATACAACTTTGGAAAGATGCCTGTGGTCATCAAAACTGGAAATGAAATAGGAAATTATGACAGTGAGACATGAGTTGTTCCTATAGGGGAACAGAGGAAGAAAGACAATAGGACAGAAAGAGGAGAAGGAGCAGAGAAGGGAGAAGCAGAATGGAGGAAAGAAGGAAAAATGAAAAAGAAGAGGGAAAGGAGGAGGAAGAGAAGAAAAAGAAGCAGTAGGACAGGAGAGGATAAGGGGAGGTAGAGAGAGAGAGACAGATGGGCAGACAGACAGAGAGACAGACAGAGAGAGAGACAGAGACAGAGACAGAGACAGAGTGAAGAGGGCATGAATATGAGCTAACAAATTACAGAGTTCAACATCTGTGTTTTAGAATTATTGTTCTGTAAAATTTCATGACTTATGAATGGCTACTATTTACCTAATAAGATGCATAAAAATCTGTATGGTGATATTTGTGTTTCAAAGAAAGTAAAAGTACTCTTCAAAAAATTCCAGAAAGTTTAAATAAAACCTGCATGTTTTCCTGAAAGTTTAAATTGAATTTGCACACTTGAAATATTTTGGAACACTCCACTAATTTTTGTTCCTCAATATGCACTGTTAGATTTTGCTTGTAACTGCAATGTATGAAAAATATAATTTTTATTATGTATGCTATTTTCATAATAAATTCATTTGCATTAGGAAATCCAAAATATTCTGCATGTTCTAAAAATATTTTTATTCCTACTCTCCATAATCTGTAAATTCTTTTCCTTCCTTGAGGATTGCTAAGCTCTGCTTTATTTTTTGCTACTTTTTCTCTTCTCCAACTATTTTGTGTAACATCTTTTAACAGACAGATTGATTGTAGCACAATATTTAGGAGTTCACAGAAAAAGAGGACAGAAGACAAAAAGAAATCTTATGATTTTTGCAGCAGAACTAGTGATCGGTTTGACCTGTAGGAGGCAGGCACCTTTCCTGCAAGTTCTCACTTTCATTACCATGGTTTATATGCAAATGAGACTGAATCTTCCACAAAATGTGTGTGCCTGGCTGTGCGCGTGGGAGCACAATTTGGTTACTCCTTCCAACCGTTCTCTCCCCGCTGGCTTCTGTGAGACCAGCAGCTTTGCTCTTCCAGGTTTCAGGCATGCTCTCCACGCACTGCAGGGCATGAATTCCCTACAACTTAGCCCTCAGACAATAGTAAACCTTTCCTCCTTTAAGGTGTAGGATCAGATATTTGTTCCCCCTGGTGAGAATGTGACTAATAAAAGTGTACAAAATAAAAAGTTAAGATGAAGAAATTCATTAAAAAAAAACCCAAAATACCAAATGGTCCTTCATTTATATCCTCGATTTTTGTTTCATTTTGTCAGAGATGAGTATTCCATTGCCATTCAAATATTGCAAGTGTGTGAATTCAGCAAAATAATCCAATATAGTCCTGTAGCCCATAATGGTAGTGGGTTTTTGTAGTTCTGGTAATGTCAGAAGTTGTGGACTTAAGCCTTTTACTGCTCAGTATATTAATATAGCTTTATTTTTGATACTTCTTTCTTGTATTTTTCTGCTGGATGGTAAAGACCAAGATAAAACACAAGACCTATATAACAATAAATATAACTTTCATATCTCACAAGGTCAGTCAAATCCCCTCAGGACTTACCCTGAAACCATGTATGTCTGTACATACAAATTAATTAGGATAGATATATAGCTACTTTTTTTTCATTTAATGAGAAGAAAGATTTCTATTAATAGTGTTTAGACAAGATACCATATCTATATCCTGAACTATGAATAACTACTGCTATGAAGACAATATGCAATGTATTAGTTATTGTAACTGTCCTACTAACCTGTTTTGAAACTATCATTGCTACTTCTTTCTTAATAAAATTAATTAAAAAAATGGTAAGAACCCACAAAAATTTGAAGATATTACTAACAATCAGTGATTGACTAAGAAACACTTGGAAGATGTATTTCAATACTAAAATTGAGTTAAAATGAGAAATATTACATATGCAATACAGATTAGAATTCATAGAATAACATAGTAAATAGATCTGACAAAGTATATATGAAAATTTAGATGAAACAGATAATTTACAAAAATCTAATTTGCTAAAATTCTGTCAAAAAGAAGTTTCGGCTTAAATATTATCATATACATCTAGAAAAACAAAATGCAAGAAACATTTAAGCAAATTAACCCAAAATGGAAAGGGAATTTTAAATTTGAAAATATTTCAAAGAAACTTGAATCCCTTGCTTATGTTATTCGAGATAAATTCAAAAGAAAATCATCCTACATTATTACAGTTTTATAACTTTATAGTAAAATTTGATATAAATAGACAGAAATATATCAAAGATTATTCCCTCTAGTATGGGTATTTACAAAGAAGTTCAACAAGGTACTTGATGAATTTAAAGATCATCTAACCAATCAATAATGACCATATTGAAACAAAGGACTAGTGAGTCTACAAAAGACATTAGTAAGAAGCTAATAGTGAAAAGAAAAAGTTGCAAAATATGAATATATAGCATAAAAAAGAATACAGAGTGTGAGTCTATTCTGGACCCCAACAGAAGTCCAGATCAAAAACTTGTTTGAAAACGTGAGTACTGGAACCAACCTATGTGAGGATAGATTGTCAGACCTGGAGGACAGGACTGGGGTTGATAATTTAATGAAACATACCTTAAAAACAAAAAGGGCCTATAGAAAATGGATTCCTCAGGTCCTAGATTATTCAAAGAGGACTAATATACAGTAATTAGAATTAGTGAATAATTAGAGGACAACACAGAGAGTATTTAAAAACCCCACATACACAACTAATAGGAGAAAAATTTCCAGACATGAAAAAATTAATGTACAGGTAATTGAAGAAATAGTGTTGACAGTGATGACCAGAAAAAAAATTCACTCCACACTACATAATAATTAACATATCTAGGATAAAACTCAAATACAGAAACTAAAGGTGGCTAGAGAAAAGCAACAAGTTACCTATAAATGAAAACCATCAGAATTACGACAGATTGCTAAAAAAAAAAACCTTAAACTAAAATGCCAATTTTACTTCTTCGTTTTCAATTCTTATTCCTTTTATTTCCCCCTCATCCAATTTCTCAGGGCAAAAATTCTAAAATTACATTGAATGCTTGGTTACAGTGGCATCTGTGTTTTGTTCCTAATTTTAGAGTGAAAGCTTCCTGTATTAGTCCACTAAGTAGCATGTGGGCTGTTGATTTGAGATAGATGGCTTTTATCAGATTGAGATAAAAACCACCTGTTTTGATTTCCTGTAGTTTTTTTTTTTAATCCTAAGTGAATGCTGGACTTTGTCAAGTGGTTTTTCTGAGATTATTGGTGTATTTTGTGATTAGTTTGGATGTGTTGATATGATGTATTACATTTATTGTTTTGCATATATTAAACCATCCTTACATTCCTGAGGTAAATTCCACTTGGTTCATGGTACATAATCTCCTTGATGATCTTTTTTTATTCTCTTTGCTAGTATCTTATTAAGGATTTCTGCAGCTATGTTCATTAAGGAGTATTATGGTTTGTGTCTAGTTGTCCCCCCAAAGCCTCATGTAATCATGGGGTACAGACTTCTAGTTTGTGATTAACTCATGATCTACTGGGACTGTGTGTGATCCAAGGCTGGGACTACGGGTCTTAGTACTGCTGGGATTATGCGTGTGAGTACTTCCCTTAGCCCAGAGGAGAGAACCTGAATGTAATATAGGAGACAGACAGACAGACTTTCTTTAGCAATTGCTCTTTGTTGTCATTGTTACTGTTCGGCCACCATGAACGGCTGCTCTCTGCCCTGTGCCCCTCTGCCTTGGAGCCCGTGGAAAATGGACTGAAGCCCACAGTAACTGTGGGCTAAATAAACTTTTCCTTCCTTCATTTTGGGTGTTGCATGTTTGTCCCAGCAACGAGAGAAGAGTAACTAAGACAGGGAGATTGGCCTATAGTTCACATTTTTGGTTTTGTTTTTCTCTGATTTTTGTATCATGGCAATACTTGCCTCCAGGAATGAGTTTGGGAGTATTGCTTCCCTTTTGATTTTGCTAAAGAATTCAAGGAACATTACCATTAAATATTTTCTAGATTTCTTATGGAATTCTTTGTTGGTAATTCTCAAGTGTATATTTGCAATCTCACTAACTGGAATGTAGTTGTTCAGATTTTTAAAAATTTCTTAATTCAGTTTTGGTAATTAATATATATTTAGGAATCTACACACTTCTATGTTTTTCATCCTATGAGAATAAGATTTTCAACGTAGATTTTGATGTTCATATTAATGTCCACAGGATTCTGTAAGGATTTTACTCTTTTCATTCCTCAATGCATAAACTTGGGTCTTCTCTATCTTTTTTGTGATAAGGTTGATTAACAGTTCATCCATTTATTTATTCTTTAAAAGAGCAAATACTTCCATTCATTAATTCTTTGTAATCTTTTCTAAGTATTCATTACATTATCTCCTACTTTGATCTTTATAATTTTCTCCCTTGTATGGACTTGGAGCTTTTCATGTTCTTTTTTTCTACAAGTTTTAAGTGCAACATTAGGTTGTTTATTTGTGCTTATTCTTTTTTCCTGATGTGAGAATTCACAGCTATGAATTTCTCTCCTAGGATTGCTCTCTTGTGTCCAATAAGTTACAGTATGTTGAATCTACTTTCATGTTCAGGTGTATATATTGTTTAGTTCTTATTTAATCTTATCTATTACTCATTGCTTCTTTAGAAGGTTATTATTTAATTTCCAGATGTTCATGGAGTTTTTTCAGGTTCTTTTGCCATTAATTACCAATTCCATTGCACTCTGGTTAGGTAATGTGAATGGGAGGATTTACATTCCTTTGCATTTACTCAAGCATATCCTGTGGGCCAGTTAGTATACTATCCATTGCAGAGGATATCCTGTGTGCGGCTATGAAGAGTGTTTGATGATGCCAGGAGGGACATTCTGAAAACATCTACTAAATCTACTTGCTCACATACTTAGTTCTGTCTTAATATTTCTTTCCTGAGTTTTGTCTAGTTGATCTATCTATTTGAGACAATGAATTATACTGTAGTAGGCAGCAGAGTTAGATAGAAATATTCCAGATAGTCAGACAGGGCCAGGACCTGAAGGAGACAAGATGGCAGGCAAGGTGACTTTGTAACTTGGAAGAGACAGACACTCTCTATGGGCCACACCTCAAGACCAAGACAAAGAGGAAACACAGCTATGTACTTCCCTAGGGATAGGCATCAGGGATTGACGTTCTAAATAGGTATCAGTCACCTTGAATGAGCCTTATTGAGTCACTAGCCCAACCCCCAAAAGGAAGAAACCCTGTCCCACATTCATGCCCACTTGCTATGTGACTCACTTCTTTATTTGTTCCTGGACTTAATCAATTTTACTTGAGCAATGGTGCTTTAATCCCATTGGTTGACCACGGTTTTGTTCCACCTCTTGTCCACCTAAGTGAGTTCCCAGGTCCTCTTCACCACCTTAGACCTGCCTTAACACATGGTTTTCTTCTATAAAAGTCCCTAGAAGAGACAACTTCCTGGGGAAATGCCCCCTTTAGCCCCCCTTCTATTCTTCTCTTGAACAGGAGCTTTCTTTCCTTCAATAAATCTATTCTGCTCATAACCTCCATTTGTTCCTAAAATTCATTCTTCAGTTTTAGAGAGCATGAACTCATACAGGTCAGGTCCAGAGATTCTTTTTCCCTGTGTCATCTGGAGGTTCCCTGTATTGTTTGGAGGTCACCCACCTGAAATCAGTTTTTCTCCCTGTATCAGTACTAAGGACTTTCATTGCACTTGTGTTATTGCTTATTTGATTTTTAATGTCTATTAATGATTGCCTTATATAGTTGCAAGTTCCTGTCTTTGGTGGTATGTACATATTTACAAATATTATCCCTTCTTCTTGATGTATTCCCCTAACAAATATATAATGATCTTCTTTATCTCTTTTGATCATTTTTGATTTGAAGTTCACATTATCTATAAACAAAATAAATACTACTGCTTTTTTCTGGGTTCCTGTTGCAGGAAAGATTGCTTTCCATCATTTGATTCTCATTCCATGAATTTCTTTCTGAGTTAAAATGTTTCTCAGGGCCAGGGAGATAGCTCAGTAGAATAAGCACTTCCTTGCTAAGTGCAAGGGCCTGAGTTCAATCCTGGTTCCACCAAAAACTAAAAACTAAAAAATGTGTTTCTCATATGCAAAGTATTTGCATATTGTTTCTTGAACCACTCTGCCAGTCTGTTCCTTCTGACTCGTGATTGGAGGCCTTTTACACTGATGGTTATAACTGATATATATTGGATTACCTTTGTCATAATATTTTCCTGCCATTCCTTTTCTGCTTTTCCTGTCTGTTAAATGCTCACCTTGTCTGGTGATTGTTTTCTTTTGTTGTTCTTGGCATAGTAGTCATTTTTATCTTTGTCTGGAATATCTTTCAGTGCTCTTTGTAGGGTTGATTTGGTAATAATGAATTTCCTCTGTTGTTTTTGTCATATACGTATCTTATTTTTCCATTAATTTTGAAAGATAGTTTTTTTGGGTGAATGAATCTGAGTTGGAAATTGTTTTCTTTTGGGACTTGAAATGCTTCACTCTGAGCCCTTGTAGACTTGTGCTGAGAAGTCTGCCACACTTCTGATGGGCTTTCCTTTGTATATTGTTTGCCTTTTCTTTTTCTCTAACAGTTTGAATATTCTGTGCTAGAACTGAGTTTCTGGACTCTTGATCATTATGTATCTCGATGTGGCGCTCCTTTGGTCATGGCTGCTCAGAACTCTACATGCTTAGTCTATTTGTCTGTCAAATTCTTTATTCATCCTTGCAAAGGTTTCTGTCATCATTTCTGTGAAGATATATTTTATGGCATTTGTGCCGTCTCCGGCTGTGTCATTGGTGCCAATCTTATATAATTTTTGTTTCCCTCATATTGTAACTCTTGGATTGATTTTTCATGGTCTCTTGTATTTCAAAGACATGTTTATTTTCATGATTACTTGCCGTAACGCTGTCTGCAAGATCGGTAATTCTGACCTCTTGTTTTCACAGCCTGCTTCATACAGTTTCAATACAGGTTTTACCCTCCAGGGTTTGTATTTGGATCTGTTTCATAGGTTCAGTTTCACTCTTACATTGGGTACTTGCATCATTTTTCTTTTAATTTTCTTTCTTTTTTGTTTATTTACGTTTTTGATATAGGGTCTCACTACACAGCTCGACTTGTAGTGACTATCCTGTTTTCAGCCAGCACAGTGCTAGGATTACCCCTCCTCAAGTAGATTGGGACCCAGTGAATTGGGGGCCCGGAGGAGGGGCTTGCAATGTACCAGGGATCAAACCCTAGTCCCTGTGCCTGCCAAATAAGGTATTTAGTTGGGTGAACTATCTCACTGCTCCTTACATCATTTTTCGTTCTTCTTTTTTCTTTCTTTCTTTCTTTCTTTCTTTCTTTCTTTCTTTCTTTCTTTCTTTTTTCTTCCTTCCTTCCTTCCTTTCCATTTTTTTTTCTTTGTATCTAGTACATGGTCTACAGGGTCTCACTATATAGATTGGACTTACAGTGATCCTCCTACTTGTAGCCTCCAAGTGCTGGGATTATAGGTGTGTGTCACCATTCCCAGTCTCAATTGCCATTTCAGCATGCCCCAGGGGTGGGGCTGGCACAGCAGGCCCAGGGATCAAAGCCCTGGCCCCTACATCTACTTGCAAGTGCTTTAATCTGCTGAGCTGTTTGCCTAGCCCCCTCACATCATTTTTGTAAGCACGTGTGTTCTGCTATCTTTGTTTTCTCTAATTATTGTGATTATTAAGCAACTTTTTTTGTATTTGAGATATTATTTTCTCCAGATACTTTTTCTCTTCTTTTGCTATCATTTCATAACGTTCCAGTGTTGCCTTCTAATTACATCCACTCCATTGTGCTTTAGGCTTGTCCTTGGGTAGGGGGCTGGGGCTTTGGGTTTGCATTTGCTTCATGTCTTGTCATTTTTATTTTATTTTGTTTTCTGTGTTAATGCTTACCGATTTCTCATGATAGCCTTATCACTAGTATTGAGGCTCCCTGACAGGGTGTTTGTTCTTCAGGGATGTCCTCTAGATATAGATTATTCTTTGTAGATTTCCTAAATCCTTCCTTGTGAATTTGCTATTTGGCTCAGCACTTAATCCTTTGGTACTGGGTTGTGTTGTTGGTTACAATGTCACACCATCACAGTGCTGTCATACAGGGAAGAACAATGTTGAGAAGATGTATGCTCTCTGGCCAAAGTAGCACAGCCATTAATAATGATGGTTCCAAACACAGTTTAACTGCTGACAAGCTATGTGTTGTGGTGGATACATTATGTCAGCTTGAGGAGTTAAAAGCTGAACTAAGTAACTTAGCAGCTTTACATCTGGAAATGAAAAGAACATGCCCTCACTGCTCCTGCACTTGTTCATTGCGTAAGCCTGAGAAGTTCAGAAGGCTAGCAAAGTGACGCAGCAGGGAGCCGAGGGCCTCACAGTGAGCATCTCCAGTCTGCGCAAGAGGAGGGCATGAAGACTGGAGCAGTGCTGAATCCCCAGGGGGGAGTGTGCTTGCATTACAAGGAGGGGGGCTTATATTCCTCTGCCCTGGGCCTGAAACCTCTACAGACTGAGCCAAATAAAACTTTTCTCCCTTAATTTTGGGTATTGGGCATTTTGTCTCAGTGAGAAAAAAGTAACCAAGACATTGTGGTAACCATTAACCTGCTACTTCCAAACAGGAGCAAATTCTAAGACTGTAACAGAGCCAAACCCATGTCATGTACTTGCATTTCATGATTTTCCCAGCACTGGAGTGATTTTGCCCTTCTGTAGGTGGTTGTGGGGTGTTCAGACCAGGGAAAGACAAGTAAAGTTATGAATGAGGGCAAACTAGTAGAACCAAGGCAGAAGTTCGAAAGACAACCACCGGCTTTGGGAAGCTGAGGAGGTAGGAGGAAATGAAGGAAACAATGCAAATGAATAAGCAGAAAGGGAGAAAGTTTAAATTCAAAAAGTAGTATATGAAAGAGATCAACAGAAGCAAACAAAAAACATAGGTAAGAAGCATAAACAGTGAAAACAAAAAGGAAGAAGAGGACAATGGAAAAGAAAACTCTTGCCTAAGTAAGCACGAGGGCCGGGTTCCATCCCAGGACCGTGCGCTGTGCCGACGATGGAGTTCAGGCACGGCGGTGCAAGCCCGCAATGCCAGCACTATGGAGGCAGAAATCAGGAGGGTCGCTATGAGTCCGAACTGCATGGTGAGACCCTGCACACAGGTACACGTGCTCCTCAAAAAAGAGAAAATAAGGAAAACAGTAGACCCAAGAAAGAGTAGAGAGAAAAGAAAAAAGAAAAAAAAAAAGAACTTCAAAAACAAATGTAACCGCAAACTACAAGACAAATCCAGATGACTTCCAACCAGACAAGAGGACAACCAATCGGACAAACAATGGAGAACAATGATGGTAAAATACTCTGGTGTTTCTAGTTCTGTGACAGTATCCATGTCAGAGCCCAGAAAGACGCTGAGTCCTCCAGCCACGGTTGCCATGGGAACTGTGCTGGGGGTTGATGGAAGTTGAGGACGGCCCGGACGTGGGGCAGGGACTGGCCTTCCACGAGGGGAGCTCTCTGGAGCCCATGCTGGCTCCTCGCTGCCGCCTCAGACACCCCCGTTGTGGGTCTCCCTGATCGCTCTGCCCATCCACGACCACCCCTAGATCCGTCAGTGCTGTTGTAGTTCAGCACTGTGGTGCGCCGCAGAACGGAAGATTGCTCACGGCTTCTCCACAGTCAATGTCGAACACATACTGACTGAACAGGTCCCCGAGGGGCTTCCATTGGCCGAGAGCCCCAAACTGAGAAATTCTCGTAACAGCCCAAAACTGAAACCTTTACAGTCTTTGGCACAACCAGGTAAAAGACATGGCAAGTGTTTCTTTGTACACAGCATGCTGTTGGATTATGTTTCTTACAGCATTCTCTGATTTTGTGTCTTTTTTTTTTTTAATTTATGTATTTGGTACAGGGTCTTACTATGCAGCTCAGACTTGTGGTGATCCTTCTGTTTTCAGCCTCGGAGCCCTGGGACTACAGGCGTGCACCATCACGCTGGGCTCTGGCACCAGACCAGCACACGGGGGACCGAGGCCAGCTTGGCGTATGGTGCTGCCTCGGTTGGAACCTCAGTCCCCACACCTGCCTAAGCAGGTGCTTAGTCTGCTGAGCTATCTCACCAGCCCTATATTGTTTTATGTCTTTTTAATTTCTTTCTTTTTTTTTTGGCAGAACCGGGGATTGAACTCAGATGCTTGAGCTTGCCAGGGAAGATGGCTTATTCCACTGAGCCATCTCCCCCACAGACTTTAAGTATGTGTCTTATGATATTTAAAATCTAATCATTTTTCAGAACACACCTCACATGTGGAACTAGACATTTCAATTATACTATCATGTATGTTATCATAAATATGACTGCACAGATTGGAATCTGTAAATTGATTTTTACAGTAAGATTTGAGTGCATGTATTATTTCTGAGCACCTTGTCTTTTATAATTGTTAATATTTATGTGTGGTAAATTTCATAAATTGCCCTACATGGAGTGCTTTTAATTTTTAGCCTTTTAGTGGACACACTTGTAGAAATTCACCCTAAAAAACCATTTCAAATTTTCAGGTATTTTCCTGCATAGTACTAAGATGAATATTTAAGCACAACCAATGTTCTGATTGAAATGATCATATTTATAAAACACAAAGAATTCTCTCCCAGGTAGTGGTCAGAGACATGGAGAAACAAGTGAATCTTCTCATGTTGGTATTAGCAGTACATTTTTGGATACTTTGTAGAGCGAATTTACTAATCAGCCAAGTAAAGATGTGCAAACTCTATGGCAACCTTTAATTTACTTTGTTAATCTTGTTTCCAGGAGAAATATTTGCACACATGATGTTACCAGATGCTCATTATGCTTATGATAATGAAAACAGAAATAAACAAGCACGGATCAATGAAAACAGAAAAATTTACCTGAATGCAAACAGAATTTCCAGAAGTGCAATATATGAATATATACATGTTTATAATGTATATACAAGAATTCTTAAAATATTTAAAAGATAAATAAAGAAATCTTCCAAAGGGCTAGTTCCTTTTATATAAAGATCATGATATAAAAATAATACTGAAAAGATTTAGAATTATGTGTACATGAAATAAAAATAATGCATAAAGGAATACACAATTGAATACATAAGGGCTTTAACTGATACGAAAAATAAGACAGCTATAAAATGAATAATTTTTAACTTAAAAGGCATGTCTAACTATGGAAAAATGGCACTACTTAACTTTTTTGGTGTATAAATGAGCTATTTACTTAAATATGTTCTCTATATCTCATATTTGAAACATTTTAAAAAGAAATAAATTATGGTTATTTACACATTTGTCTACAATTTCCCTTAGGACCATCTTGGCTTACACAGCTCAGACTGGATTCTACATTAAAACCCCACTGCTTGAGGTCGGCCTGTCAAAGTGAAGCTCTAACAGCAGCACTCTGGAAGCCTGAAGCAGGGTGATCAGAAGTTCAAGCCCAGTCTGGGGACTTCGGCTCTTTCTTAAAATAACAACACAGTATCAATAATGACAACAACAGTAATAATGGCAGCAGTGCTTAAGAGGAAAACAAGAGAAAAAAGTCTTAATATGGGGTTTTTAAAACTGTATCATGTAAATAGGTTGGTAAGAGAATAAATTACCCTACATTTGAAATATCTTCAGATGGGCAATTATTAACTTATTTCCACTATCAATTATTAAAAATAATCATTTAGAGCTGGCAGTATAGCTCAGTGGAATAAGCACTTGCCTTGCAAGCACAAGTTTGATACCCAATATCAAAAGCAAAACAAAACAAAACAAAATAAAACGAGCAGAAAGAAATAATCACCTTTTCAGGGTTACTACTCTCCTTGCTACAGGGAAAGAAAATAATAATTTAGATGCCTGATGAACAAGAAAGAGCTCATAAAATTTAACAGAGGGACAGTTATTTATATGTATGGAAATGAAATATCAATTATATACGTATCTTTAGAAGAAAGTTCTATATAAATAACAAATTCATTTATTATAATTTTATTTTTTATTTTTTTCTATATTTTAGCAGACCTACAGGGTCTACAGGGTCTTACTATGTAGCTCGACTCGTAGTGATCCGCCTGTGTTTAGCCTCCCAAGAGCTGGGACTACAGGTGTGCACCCCCACGCCCAGTCTCAGCGGCCATCTCAGCAGGCCCTGGGGGTGGGGCAGTGTGGCAGGCCCAGGGATCCGACCCCAGGTGCTGAGTCTGCCTAAACAGGCACTTTCATCCACTGAGCAGTTTGGCGGACCCTCGGTTACTATAAGTCTACTTGAAAAGTTTTAGTTCCTTCTTAATCCAGCTGAGCACACAGTGACTGGCTTTACTGTGCCTCATAATCAATGCAGTGCACAGATTGCACACAATAAACTGTACATGTTTAAGTAACAGGTGAGTGTCTTATTATGGTGTGCAAATCCTTGCCAATCTTTATCTGAATTATAAAACATTTTCATGCATGGAAGTAAAGTATGATCAAATCATAGTAACAGGAAAACATAACTCCTGGAGTACATAACTTTTGGAGTACAGGAAACTCCTGGTTTTTTATGCATGTCGTGACCACGTTGTGACCAGCCTCACATACTATTTGGATTATAACCAGAATTTTTGGTTTAATTTGTAACCAAATTCTTGAGTTGCAACATGGACTCTGGAAAGTTCTCTTGCTACAAACAGAGACTCAGGGCCACAGCAGCATTGCGGGGTGGGAGGAGAGACAGCATCAGCCTGAGGCCAGCCAACGCATCAGGGTGACACGTGGCTGAGGGCAGAGAGCTGCAGCTGGGGAGCTCGGTGAAGAGTTGACAGAGAACTGGTGACCAGTGCAGTGGTCCTGATCACTGGACGGAGCCGCAGGCACCTGCGAGAAGACCCACCGGGCAGATGAACAGTCATTGCCATGATCTGCCTTGTGAAAGTGCCATGTTAACAGAACATGCTAGCGAAAAGACACAGAGGACTGTAGCCGTTTTGAGTTCTGAAAAGGCTGGGACGGAGGGAGCCAGAGGCCCATCCTGGTGGGCTGCAGGCCCTCCCAAGCAGGGAAGGGACCCCGGCAGCCGATTCCTGATGTCCTAGAGGAAGGGGCTTCCTTCCAACAGTAGCCACCTGTCCCTCCTCCCCCTGCTAACCAGAGATGTCGCCCTGCGTGGGTAGCACAGTACTGCTGCTTCCAATAAACTGGGCACGTTTTGTAACACTTGTGAATACACTTATTGGTGTTTTCAGTAGAACACATGGATTATGCAACTCTTTTATTATGAAAATGTTATTGAATGGGTGTTTTGGAGTTTCAGAATACATTCTGGGTGTTTTCTATTTATTTATTTTGGAAAAATTACTCTTAGAAACAATTTAAATTACAACCAGCCTTCATGAACAAACTGAATTCGAAAGTCAAGGGTCCTCTGTAAAATGTCCAGCTCACAAATAGTTGAGTTTGGAACCATTCGAAAACTTTCTGGAATCACTTGTATTAATTGTTTTGTGCTTTCTGATACCAAAGGCTGTGCCTTCTCCCAGGATTTTTCATTGATTAGTTTTGCCGGGTCACAAACTTCCTGTACATAGAATGATAAGTGAGTTCTTTTTCATATAGAACTTGTTTTATTCCGCATACCATATTGTGATTTAGCCGTATTCATTACGAGTGCTAGCTATGGAGTTTTATTAACAAACACCACCGTACTGTATGAGTGAGCCAGTTTCTGCACCACTTACCGCCTGACTGATGAATCGGTTGTTTCCGACTATTAGGTACAAAGATGCTGAAGAGCTTTGTGTAAGAGATTTTCAGGGCCATACATGTTTGTGTATATGTGTGCAGGAATATGTATCTGTGCGTATTTTAATTCATGTTTCCTTTTCTTTTTTAATGTATGTAGTACAGAGTCTACAGGGCTTCCCTACACAGATTGGACATGTAGTGATTTTTCCCGTTGCTCAGTGTCCCGGGCACTGGCATTACAGGCAGATGCCACCATGCCCAGTCTTGTTCACCACCTTAGTACACCCGAATGGCAGGACCGGCAAGGCACGCCAAGGACGGAGTCCCAGTCCCTCTGTCTGCCTAGGCAGGCACTTTATTCCACTGAGCTATTTGGCCAGCCCCTAATACAACATATTTTTAATGTTTTGAGAAAATATCTATAAACAGAATTGTTAAATCATCTCATGGGGATATGCCTAGTTCTCTAATAAACACAGGGAAAAGTTTCCGCAAAGTGATTTTAGCACTTGACATTCCTACCAGTCGTGACTGAGAGCGTACACTGCCCTACGCCCGCACACACTTGCTGGGTCGCGCATTACAACTCCCACTATTGTTTGTGGATGAAGCAGCATCACATGCATTGAATCGGTCAGTTGCTGATGCTTAATGATGTGGATTTCCTTGTTCATATTAGTCATTATATATGCGCCTTGTGAAAGGTTTGCTGAAAGGTTTGGCTTGGTTTTCTAAAACTTGAATTTTTGCTTTACTATTCAATTAAAGAAACGTTTATAAGTACTGATGTCTGTGTATGTCAACCATAACCACAAATTCACTTTTATGAGTATTCTTCAAGTTACTGCCACAGATATTTTGTTAGATCTATCATTTGTGAATGTTTTCTTTGGCTTTGTGGTTTGGTAGGTACTTCACTTAACATCTTATGATTAGTAGTATATGAAGTTTTATAATTTCTTATTTATTTATTTATTTATTTATTGAACTAAGGATTGAACTCAGGCCCTTGCACTTGCCAGGCAAGCACTTGTTCTTCTGAGCCATCTCCCAAGCTCCTATAATTTTTACTTTTTAGATAGTATCTCACTATCTGGCTTAGTTTAGGTTGGCTGTGAACTCACTGTGTAGCTCGCACTCGGCAGCCTCTAACTCACAACGACCTCGTGCCTCAGATGCCACTGAGCTGGATTGCAGGTGTCAACCTCCACACCCAGCAGCAGAATGACTGTCATTGTGATGATATTTCCTTTAAAAATTCTCTTTATTGCTGCTTTGCTACTTTCTAAGAAATTATTGACCATACTCAGATGATGAAAATGTTATCTGTTCACAAAAATGCTTAAAATGCATTTTTTATTTTTAAATACATGAGCCAACTCAAATTTTAAACATGCTGAACAGGGGTTGGGAGTTATTTTTTCCAATATGGACATCCAGTTATAAGACCCTTGCAGTAAGCACCTTTTCTCTTACTAGGTTATTTTGGCAATTTTATTGACAAGAGAATAACTGTACTTCTGATTGTTGTATTGTTAGTCTATTACTATGTCCTAGTCTATTCTATGACACGACATTAACCATTGAAGCAGTAAATATGTCCAGCATCAGACAAATGGGCAGTAAATAAAATATAGCATTTACTCACAGTAGGGCAGAGTCTTCAGTGTGGAAAGAGAAACTCTAGCCATTCATAGGAAGATCGATCCTTATTGGATTAAAATGTTGACTTGAAGTAAAGTGTTTGACTTACATGCGAAATCTACAGTTAAAATAAGGAGCACAACAAAAATAGGTAATCAGAAGCAGAAAAATGGAGCACACTGAGAGGCACAGTGGATGGAGAGACGGAGGGTGGTGGGGGCTGGGGCGATGGGGGCCCACAAGCGGACGTAGCCAGTGTCCCGTCTGTGCACAAGCACCGTGTGCAAATGGAAACTCTGTTCACTACACACTTGTACTAGCAAGGTGATTTTTTAGAGAAATGAAAAGATTACGCTTAAAAATTATGTCGCCTAAGGATTCAATTTCTTTCTTGCTTGCTATATTCTCTGTATTTTTCATATTTTTAAAATTAAGCTGTCTTTATAAGAATATTGTGTGGAAATTGTAATTGCGCTGAATCTAAGCATTAACTTGAAAAGTTTGACTTTTATAGATATTGAATATTTAGATATATTACTTTATTTTTCCCATTTTAAGTACCTTTTTGTCAGAAAAGATATTTAGAATATTTTAATTAAAATTCTAATTTTGAGATAGTTTATATTCACATGCGGTTGTAAGACACGATTCAGAGAAATCGTGTGTGTCCTCTGCTCAGTTGCTCTGTAAGTTACAGATCTATCATTTAATGACAATACAAGGGAATGACTATTTTGCAACTGGACTCCTTTCCCCCTTATTCATAGCCCCTCTTTCCACAGAGAACTTGCTAAGCTGTTCTCCATTTCTATAATTTGGTCATTTCAAAGCTATGATCCAAATGAAATCAGGCAGCTCATAAGAACTTTTATTTTTTTGGATGCACAGAACCCAAGCTACATTGCCAACATCTAGCACTTTTTAATTTTTAAATTTTGAGTTAGAGGCTTGCTAAATAAAGTTGCTCACTCTGGGTTCCAATTCATGATCTTCCCACCTTAGCTTCTCATTTGGTAATCCAAATTTGCTTTTCCGCCACTCAGTACCATTATCACAAGATTTGTTCTTTTTGTTGCCAAAGGACATTTAAATTGTTTCATGTAAATATTTTAATAAATCATTTATCTGATAATTAACATTTTAACTGTTCCTAGCTTTTGCCTACTATAAAAGAAGCTGACAGAGACATGTATATATTTTGTGTGAACGTGTTTTATTTTTACTTCTCTGTAATGAATATCTGTTAGTGAAGCTGTCGCCCTATAAGGTGTTTCCATGTTTAACTTCTTTTTAAAACTGTCGGTGTATTTTCCTAAGATGACATACCATTCTATATTGTAGTATATATATTTAAGCCATTGATATGTTTGTGGTTAGCAAATAGTGTTTTCCAGATTGTAGCTTAGTTTCACAACTTCCTAAAGAATTGAGAATAAGGCAAAGGATCTTTTTATTTATTTATTTATTCATTCATTCATTTATTTATTTATTTATTTTAGTAAGTCCAATTTAACATGCTGCTATTTTTGTTCTGCATTGGAGAATGTTTTGCCTACACCTAGTCCCAAAGTTCTGCAGTGTGATTTTATGTCTTGTAGTTTTGCATTGTGCACTTAAATCTAAGGCTCACACTGAGGTGATGTCTTTATTATCTGTGGCGTCTTGGTCAAGGTTAATGGCTTATTTATGGAAGTCCCACTGTTCTAGGGCCACTTACTTGGAGGTTGTGCTTTCGCTCCTTCAGAAAGCATCTGTAGCGGCCCATTTCTGGGCTCGTTGTTGTCATCCTCTGAACTATGATCAATTGTATTCTCAGCTCTATTCATTTTGATTGCTGTAGATAAATGGTGCCTTGAATTTTGGAGATAGAATCATATCACTTTGTTGCTCATGTTTGAAACTAGTTATATAAATCCTCTGCTTTTCCATATAAATTTTAGAATAATGTATCCATGTCTAGAAGATTTGTGGGACTTTCAAGAGAAACTATATTAAAACTATCAATTTGAGGTAATTGATACTTTACTGTCTTATCTTCTAATTCATGAATATTCCATTTCTCTGCTGCAATTTAGCGCATTTTTAATATTTTCTACCATCACATTCTACTTACAGTATATGGACACTGTACTTCTTGTTGGAATTTTGCACAAGTACTTTTCCTTAGGGGCTGGGGAGATGGCTCAGTGGAATAAGCACTTCCCTGGCATACGCAAGGGTCTGAGTTCAATCCCCAGTCCTGCAAAAAAAAAAACCAAAAAAGTATGCTCACAAGTATTTTACCTTGACTGCACAGAATTAGAGTTAGTAGACAGACTGTTGGTGCATCTTCTGAGCACACTAAACCCAACAGGCTGAGTTTTTCATATGAGCAATGTTTATTTTTAATTTCTATGATCCCAAAAGGTATCTATAATGTCTAAAATATCGCTTATATTTGATAAATCTTAATGGTAGTTGATAAGACATTGTCAAAAGCAGCAATTTTTTTATATTGGATATGTAGGGGCTAATTTTATGTATCATTTTTTTAACTATGGTGAGTGTTTTGGACAAACACAAGTTCAGATATTATGAAGGTACTTTACAGATAATTAACATTTATAGTCAGCTGACTGAAAGTAAAGAAAATTAATTATGATTAGTTGAATACCTGCAGAGTACAAACAAGTTTTTAAGGAAAGAATAAATTCCTCCTCGATTTTTCATCACATAAATCATTACCATGTTTTCTTTAAATTTAGAATCTGTGTCCATATAGTTAAATTTTCTTTTCCTTGGAGAATCTCGCCTCATGCACCTTTTGGTGCTGGTAGTGAAGTGAATGCATTTTGCATGTGGGAATGGACATAAATAATCTGAATAAGAAGACTGACAGGGACTGAATCCTGTGCCCTAAAAGTTATGATGTCATAGGGCCTATAAAGGAGAATTTATTTGGAAATACCATTTTCTGTGTATAATCAAGTTGAAATGAAGTCATTAGGATGAGCCTTAAACTACTGCAACTGGTGTCCTATAAGAAAGTATATGACAGTGGAGTCCAGAAGGAGAACAACACGTCATGATGCCCTTCCAGACAGCACAGCAACAGGTGGAGGAGCAGCAAGGATGTCTCGGCCACTGTTCTCGTGTTGCTGGGACAAAACACCCAGTCCCACAAATGAAGGAAGGAAAGGTTTGTTTAGCTCACTGTTAGCAGAGGTTTCAGTCCACATTCAGCTGGCTACAAGGCAAGAATGGCACATGACACAAGACAGCAGTTCATGGCAGAGGAAAGCAGCAAACAGCAAGAGCCAATGGGATGAGCAGTAGGAACAACGGCAACAGAGAGCAAGCCTCTCTCCTCCTCATGCTGCCTTCAGGCCAGCTGCCCCCAGCTGTGGGCAGTGCTCACACGCACAATCCCAGCAGCGCTCAAACCCATAATCACTGCCTTGGGTCATGAATGAAACACAAAGTCTAGAACCGAGCTCCAGTGACAGCACGAGGCTTTGGGGGACAACTAGACACAAACAGTCACAGAGGCTGTGACCTCAGTGAGGAAACAGCAAGGAAAGGGCGCATCAGTCTGGAAAAGAGCTTGCCTTTTTTGTGTCTTTATTTCTATACTTCCAGGCTCCAAAATCTTGACCACAGAAGTTTCTGTTTAAGCCACTCAGTTTATTGAATTTTGTCAAAACGGCTCTAGAAACATAAACAGGCTATGTGCATAAATGATAATCTTGGTTTGTCTCTTGTTAGGAAAGTTAACAATGAAGTATATGCTGAACAAGTACAATGTATCAGAATACTTTTGCTAAAGTTACACATATGAATTCATGTATGTATGTATGAACCTTCTTTTATATAACGAAAAATGTGATCCATGTAATTTTATGTTAATACATACTTTGTGATAATTATTTAAAATTAATATGGAGATATTTATTAAACTTAAAATTCTCATATCTTCTATCATATAATTTCTGCTCTTCCTTTCTTATGATTGAAAAATTTGAAATATGGTGGGTGAAAGCCACAAATGAAGTTTATACATATTTTCCTGCCACAAAGAATATTGTGTTGCACCTCTTTAAAATACAACTTGAACAATCATTAATTGTATGAAGCACAATCAGTACAAACAAGTAGGGCCATCATGCTACACAGCTCATATTTCTCTCTGGATTTATAAGAGCTTTCAAATGTTTCTTTGGACATTATAATTACATGTTTCCTGAGGCCATCTAATTGACTTCTGTTCTTTTGGTGCCACCAGTAGTTTAATACCTTTCCCTTCTTATCTCAAAAGGACTTGTGAATACAGGCTGATGGCCAGAGGATGGCCGTGTGATGCTTAATAATCGGAATAATTTAGTCTTTAAGAAGCTTTCTGAGGATTTCAGATGATAGTGGCTGTACATGAATTCAGATATATCCTTCTTTACACTGGCTAAAATGACAGTAATGAGGAAATATTTATGTTGCCTATGTATGTCAAGCAGGAGCTCTCTCACTGAGCTACAGACCCAGCCATAAGAGTTTCTAAAAAGACTGAGATGTAGCATAAAGTTGAGATACAGCTGCAACATATGGAACCGTGATGCAAAAGCACACAAAGTAATAGAATTTTAGAAAAATCTGTGTGGTATGACCAGAATGATTCTCCCAAGTTTCAGCTTAATCCTCAATGTCGTATGCTATTAGTACTTGAGAGATGAAAAGTTGGGGGGATGACAGATTGATGAGTCAGAAGTCTCATGTACTTATCCATTAAGGGATTAATGGATTAAAAAGTTAATTGATTATCTGAAGAGATGGCCTGCTATAACAGACATCCAGACTCCGCTATGGCTCATGGATAGTGTCTCCCCCAAAGCCCCATGTGGTCACAGGTGGGGCCTGTTCAGAGGTGGCTGGTTGCAGTGTGAAGCTGGAATTGACTCCTGGTAGGCTGAAGGGCATTGCAGGCCAGGACGTGGTGGCTACCTGCCCAGAACCGCCGGGACCAGGTGAGCTTCTGCCCAGCACGAGTAATTTCTCCTCTGTAATGTCCATCTACCGTGTCAGCCTGCCTGGGAAGCAGCAGCCGGTGGCCTGAGACCTCTGCAAGCTGAGCTAAGTGAACGTCTTCCTTTAACCTATGAGTGTTGAGGGTTTTATTTTTATTTTTACTTTTGTTTTGTATCAGCAATAAGAAAAGTAACCGAGATAGGCCCTGTCTCTTAGATGCGCCCTTCTTGCCAAGGAGTGCCCTGGCCTGCTTTAACACTGCAGAAAGTGCCTCCCAGACAGACAGGGCTTCATCAGATGCAGCCCTAGATATGCAGACTTCATATAGTGAACTGAGTGATTCTGTTCATTTGTAAATTTCTCCATCTGTTATTCAGTTAGAGCAACAGGAAGTAGACTAAGACACCATGAAGCTGCATTCTCAGGCCACACTGATGAAGGCCGAAATACGGCTGACGCACATCGCAGAATTATCAAATGCTAAAGCGATGGTTTCTATATGTAGCATTCCAGATAAAGTTCAATTTTAGTCTGAAATTTTGAAGTCTTTCTGGACTTTTAGAAGAAACTATTTTACCTACAGACTTCCTCCCCTGCTTAGAACATGGACAATTGCCTCTCCTTTGGGCAGAAGATCGGAGGCTGATTGTCTTTAGATGGTAAGTGGGTAAAGTCTGGATTGGAACTGATTAAACACAAGATTTGAATATCTTTCTCTGAATGTGTCCTACATAAATTAGAAAGAAAAAAATGAAAAGATTTTCCTTCCCATAAATATTCTAGCTAAACCTATTATAGTGAAGGTAAGCTTGGGAAGTTTTATGTATATCTTCATAGACAAAACAGTTGCTACCAAATTACTTTCTAATATACATCCAATGATCCCCGAAGAGATTAAGTAACAAATGAATTAACAGATAACATGAATTAGGAAACTGCTAAAACTATTCATATTATCCTCAAAAGGAAAGTATGATACTGTTAGAAAAATACTACAAAAAGTATTTTTTGAGAAAAAAATTTGACAATTAAAAAATTACAGAAAAAACAAAAACATATTATAAGCTATGAAAAGTGGGTTTTTGAAAAGTAGAGAAAGGGGATATATTTGCAAAATCAGAACAAATGCAAAGAGAGGAGATTAGTATACCAGGTCAGAAGATCCAATAGCCAAGTAAAAGAAGCTTTTGAGAAAAGCAGTTAGTGAGTGTTTGAGAATGAAAGAGCAAAAGATTTTAATCTTGAAAATTGCTCCACTGATCAACTGGGGCAGTGAAAAGAAATAGCACATTCAAAAGTGTATTAATATGAAAATTCAAAGCACAGAGAGTAAAGAAAAAGTGCACGTGGTATCCATAAGCATAGAAATCCTTCCCAACTGCTCTAAATGCAACTTACACATCAGGGCTGCAGGGCTTTTGAGATTCTTCTGGGTAACTGTTTCTAACTTGGAGTTCATAACATAAATGCAGATGTGGGGCCCGTGAGACAGCTCAGAGGACTAAGCACATGCTAAGGCAAGTGCAGGGACCAAACTTCGATCCCTGGCACCATATCTGCTGCTCCAGATCTGCCCTCGGACACTGAGCTAGGCACCAAGATCTGGCATGGAGACGTATTCCTGTAGTCCCAGCTCTGGGGAGGCTAACAGCAGAGGATCACTAGGAGTCTGGGCTGTGTAGTGAGTAAGACATTGTACCAAATACATTTTAAAAAATGCAAGAGCAAAAGAGATTTTTCTATGAATGGAATAAAAATTTTAACTTTTTCAAGAAATTACTTAAAGTTGTTCAAAATCAAAATAAATAAATAAGCTAAAGAAGACAACAGGTCTATGGAAATTGAGTATTAAAAAAAAATTTGGCTTCAGTGAGGTCTGGGAATGCAAGGAGATTCCAAGACAACAGTTACTCTTCAGGACTTGAGAGCAAGCGACATAAAACAGGTAAGGACAGAGAGAATTTGTAGAGTAAATCATTCCAGGCCATCATGTTTCATATCTAGATGTCCCCCTGCAGCCTCATGCAGGCATGCAGTGGCTTCTCAAGTGTGTTATTCATTCATGATCCAGTGCTGGGATTGGGTGTGAGAGCTACACCGGCCAGGGGCAGGCAGCCTGCATACAGTGAGAGGAGGGCAGGAGGCTGGCTTGTGTTCCTCTTCTTTTGCCCTTATTGTTTGCTGTTTTCTGCTGCCATGTGCCACACTGCCTTAAGAACCAGTGGAGTATAGATTGAAGCCTCCACAAACTGTGGAATAAATAATTAATGTTGGGTATTTTGTCTCACCCTGAGAAGTGCAGCTGAGACACAAGCACTCTCCTAACATTGCTGACACCATTTTTAAAGTAGGAACTTTAAAGTAGCCTGGTTCCTTTGGTTAATCAAAGATCTCTATAAATGTGTTTTGATTCGTATATATTGCTGTCTTGTTTTGAATAATGTTTAGGAATATTCTACTGCACTAGATGGCTTTTTATATGGCTGGCCATATTTTATAACATAATTAAATTTTTACAATAAGCATTTTTAATGAGGCCAGCCCTGTTGACAGTAAGTTTGAGGAGTGCCTGGAGCAATTGTAAGAGTCTGTCTTAAGAAGGTAGGGAAGCATACTCACTATTCTTTCTGTTTTTATTCCATTCAGACCACAGATCGATTAGTTTATGTCAACAAGGTGGGTGTTCCCCCTTCAGCTCCTTGATGCACACTTTGGTCCTGCAGGTACATCTGAGCTGTGCTTTACTGGTCTGCTGTGTGGTTCTTTCTTTCTTTTAATCAAATTTTATTGATTCCTTTTAAATATACATAAAGATCACATTCATCTAGAGAATTTGTACCTGTGCATCATACATCTTGTTGTATTTTTCTCATTCTCATTCACCTGCCCTCCCTTGAGCCCCTTTCCCCTCTTCCATTATGAAAGTTTTGTTTACATGTTTTCCTTCTTTTTTCATTTTATTTTACTTTTCCATTCCTTCCTTTCCCCCTCCCTCTCTGCTGTTTTCCTCCACATTTGAACATTGTCTTTCTGCTTCTGTAGCCAAGCTGCTCCTAGTATTAAATCTATATTGACTTCTTGTACCAGAGAAACAATGTGGTATTTACATATATGTGCCTATTTTATTCCACTTAGGAGTATGGACTCATTTCCCTAGAAATATGTCAAGTATATCCTTCTTTATGGCAGAGTAGTACTCCATTGCACAAAAACCAAATTGCAATTAAGTGCTGGACCTGAGACTGTATGTACATCAAAGCAAAATAGTAATGGGAAGATGGGAAACCTGGGCCTACAAGCCTGTGTTTGGATCCTGCATTCACAAAGCTCAACTGGTGCTGGACCAGGCTGTACTCCGGGGTCTGCACAGGGCCGACTTGGAGACTTGGTCTACCCAGGCCAGCTTGGTGTCCATGTTCACCGAGAGACGTGGCCTGAGAGCTGGTGCCAGGGGGGAGCTCATGCTGCTGTCTCCTGCCCAAAGGCCCTAGTTTTGGGCTGAGGACGTAGTTTGTCAAAATGCCCTTCTTTTCCTCTTCAGGGTCTTTTCTACTTTCTGTGCCCTCCCTACCCTAGTGCTGTAAGCACACACATATGCACACTTACATAATATGTAAAAAGCTATTGTAGTTATTTTAATTGAGAATAATTTGAAGTCTATGTGATGTGATAAATATTTTTAATTCTTCTTAAAAAGTTGTGCTTTTTCACATTTAAATAGATATTTGCACATTAATTTAAATGCCAACAATGCTGTCTGGCTTCCCCTCAAGTCTATGTCACTGACTTGAGACACTCCCCAGAGGATACTGCTACCATCATCTTTCCAGTATGCTGAGCTTCGATTCTTCTCCTTTGGTGAGGTGAAAGTGCCCAGCTACCTCAATTCTTAGAATAACTCTAGTGTAATTTCCTACTCCTGATTCCTTCATCAATATGGCCATGTGTGTTTGATGCCACCGCCCTCACTGATGTGCCGTTATCGCTGTTGAGCTTCCAGGGTCTGAATAGAACATAACACAGTCCTGGGAGAATTTGTTTGCAAAATTAGTGGGCCAATTGGTAGAGGAGCAAAATGTAAATGACTAACTTTTAATCTTTTGTATTTGTGGTGGTATAATGTAAGAGTTATGAAGAAGAAAATTCTTTAGTAAAAATTCATCATTTGAGCTTGATTAGAAGCTGTATATATTTGCATACAAGGACAACTATCATTGTGCCATTACTAAAACTATTACTAAACTCTATACTTATTGTTAATCGCTTTACTTATATTTCCTAGGATTGGAACAATGTATGTTTTTTGTAAATTTATGATGTTTAGTGAAATATACTTGAATGTGAGATGCATTCTACTATAAACCAATACATGAACAAGAAAACTTTAAAGTATCCTTGGTATTGGATAAGACTGATACCAACAACTAAGTAGTGTGATTTATTCTAAATATGTCCATGGGTGCACCCATATGGAGTGAAAATATGCTAATCATTATTGTTTTCCCAAGAAAACTTCTGTTCATCTTTCACACAAGAGGTGGATTACTTAGAATAGAAAGTTTAACAGGTAAAATAACATCACCCAGCATCTACATTATTCCAGGTGCTGTGACACATGCTTTCATTTGTCATTGCTTTCACTTCTTATTCTGAAAATTGGAAAAGTTAAATAACTTTTCATCTTGCATCATCTGTGTAGGTTATATGACTTTTTTTCAAATTCCTTTTTCTCACCATGTCATTGGTATGGATGGATTGTACTTCTCAGGCATCTTGAGGTCATATTTTACAATTTTTCTTGACTAAACTAGTGGACTGTGAGTGTCAGTGACAAAGTCCACTTATAACTAAACTGTTCGAGAACAAGGAGTGTTTTCTGAGCACATCTTCTACTTGTTGTAAGATCTACATGAAACAAATCTGAGAATTACCTGAAGCAACATCACAGTGTGGTCTGGAAATAGACGTCACTTGTCATGAAAAGGTGAGAATCTGGTTTGCTTCATGGCAGTGCAATAGAGCATTCTGCCTTATACACAGAGAAAAAACAGCAGTGCAAACACCCACATGTTTGCCTAACAAACAAAAATTAGAATAACTGCACTATTCTCAAAAGCATAGAATATTTTTTCAGGATATAGAATCATAAACATAATATGTAAAGGAAAATAACATACCAGTAAAACCATATAAAATTCTAAATGAGTAAAAATATTCAATGGTTATTAGACTGATTTTTTTAAAAAAAACATGCAACCGTATTTTGTTTTTCTGCAATAGCATTTCTTTATCATTATGTCATGAAATTGTAATGAATTATTTCATACATTCACTTGAAAAGAGAGGGAGAATTGTACATCCATTAATTTTTATTAGCTATGCAGATTCTGTTATATCAATATAGATATAAAGCATGGAGAGGTGAAGTTAGAGCCCTGGATCATCCCATTAACTTATATGGTTTCTTCTTAGCACAATGATAGTTTTCCTTGTATGCAAACCATGAATTCAAGATAACTTACATTTTGATACATTTAATATTGTTTTACAAATTGCTTCCTCACCTAACCCACTTGAGTCAATATGGAAATAGTAAACAAAACATTTAAATATCAAATATTAAATCTTCAAAATATTAATATTTAAGAATAATTATTGTGAATGTAGTATTTTTATATTATGCATTTACATTTGCTTCACAAAGGAAAGTATATATATATATATATATATATATATATATATATATATATATATATATATATATTTCTCTTAAAGTTTGGGGGGTACATTTTGCTTAGCTTGCGGTATCAAGAAGCCAAAAAGTTCCATTAATTTACCTGCCCGTAGTCATGGTTGAATTTATCATATGTACACTAGAGGGAAAACGTGGCAGGACTATTGTTCTTCAATCACAATTCTTTATTATCTTTCCCTCGAGATCAGCATCAGCATGCCTGTATTATTAAAGACATTAATCTAAAAATACCTGGAATAATATTAACAATTGACTTGCTCGTGTGATAGTTTTTTCAGTTGACTGATCATGTTAATGAAATCGGTGAACTATAGGAAATATCTCTCTTTTACTGTGTTTCTCTGAACTTGACAGTTGGGGACCTCCAGACGATCAATTTGGAAAAAGAAGATGGGTCTTTGGAGTCGAAATTAAAAGAATTAGTGTAAAATGAAATAGTTTATAGGATACATTATTCTCACCCATGGAAACATTTTCTGATTAATTCATTTTAAAGAGAATAGAAAAATAATCGGTAAGACATTAGAAATGGTACTTTAAAAACCCTAGACAGTAGGTTTTGTCACATTGTACAACATTCTCTTCAGCGGAAGTTGCCTGGGTTACGAGATCTAAGCAAGTGCATCTGGTCAAAGTGAAATTTGTAGGCATTAAATGCTAGCTTACAAAACAGTAATTAATGGAACAATCATCTTAGCTATCTTGTGTTTCCACATATGTGATTTTTTTCCCTTCTTATTATCCTTTCCCTGAACCAAATTTGTTTATTCCTTGTGCTAAATTTCTTTCCTTTTTGCTATACCTATTGTACCTCTCAGATGTACTTTTTCAGGATCTTATGCTAGTGAGAAATGATGTTTACACATGCAGATCTGATTTATTTCCCTTATGAGCACAGCCTCTACTGGCGTGCATTCACTTATAAAATTCTCAAGTATCTCTTTATAGTTGAGAAATACTCCATTGTGTAAAAATCCCACATATTTTTTATCTATTCCAATGTGACAGGGATACTAGTTTTTTGAGGAGTTGCCACATTGATTTCCATAGTGGTTGGACCAGTCTACACTCCCACTAAGAGTAGAAAGTGGTTCCCTTTTCCCACAGCCCTTTCCAGCATTTGTTACTAGTCGATATCTCTATGAATGCCATTCTTTCTGGGAACAGATTGAATCTTCATGTTACTTCAATTTGCATTTCTCAAATGAGCAGTGCTGTTGAATTTTTTTTCACGTAATTATTTACCACTTGTAGTTTTTCTGCTAGGAAGTGTGTATTCATATCAGCTGCCTATTTTGAGATTGGGATTCTGAATTTTGGGGGCCTGATATGTTTTAGTTATTTATATATTCTGGGTAGCAGTTCCTTGTCTGAGTGCCTATTGGCCAAGACTTTTTCCCAATTTATAGGTTTTTGTTTCACTCCGTTGGTGATTTTTTTAAAGTACGGAATCTTTCCAATAAGATGAGATCTCAGTTGTTGATTCTTTGAAGTATTTTCCCACTAGTCAGTTTTTTGTCTGTGAACTCTCTGCTTACTCATATTTCCACTTACTGTATCTTCCTGTATATTTAGTGTCTCTGTTTTATTGTTTAGATTTTTAATCTGGTTTGACTTTATTTTAATGCATAGTGATAGGCCTGGCTCATGGTTTAGCTCTCAGTATGTGGAAAGCCAGTTCTTTCAGAACCACTTGTTAAAGAGACTCTCTTTCCTCCAGTGAATATGTTTGGCCCCTGAACCAAAGCTACAGTGGCTTAGTATGTTTGTAGCTGTGTCTGTGTCTTCTAATCTGTCCCACTGATCTTCAGGTCTTTTACTTTCCAGGAGCATGCTGATTTTATCACAGTAGCTTTGCAGTATAATTTCCAGTCAGAGATTGTGATGCTTCCTGCCTTGCCATTGTTGGTCATGATCGCTTTTGTTATTTTAGGTCTTCTCTGATTCCAGATAAATTTTAGGTATATTTCATGTAGATATGCAAGAAATACTGATAATATATTAATAGGGATTGCATTTAATTTGTGTAACATTCTTGGAGTATAGCCATGTCATAGTGTTGCTTCTTCCTATTCATGAGCTCGGGGTATTCATGAGCTTTATACTTTCTGAAATCCTCCTCAATTTCTTTTTTTTTCCAAGAAGATTATAATTTTCATCCTATAGATCTTTTACTTTCTTTGTTAGTTTAATTCCTAAATATTTCGTTTTTGGGGAAGCTATTGTGTAAAGTATTTCACTAACTTTTCTCTTAGTGAGTTGATTGTTTGTGCAGGGCAATGCTGTTGAGTTTTTGGTTTTGACTTTGTTTCCTGCTCTGTTATAGAATTTGTTTATTAATTTTAGGAGTCTCTTAGTGGAGTGTTTCTGAGTCTTCCCTATGGAGTATTGTTGTGGTTTGCGGTTTTGCAAGGTGGAAAATATAGCACAGGATGTTTGTAATGATATTTTATAATGAATCACAAAAGAATAACGTATTATAAGTGCAGGAAATCTATCCACACACTAAATACTAACGAATCCATCTGAGGGCCTAGAGCTCATAAAAATACTTCCCACTAGTCCAGCTGGAGGCCTAGAGCCCACAATAAAGTCCAACTCAGGCTCACTTCATGGATTTGTGCTAGAAAGGCCCAGAGGTCATTGGTGGAAGCTAGGAAATCTATGCCATTGGGATGAAGGACTGTGCTTACAAGCTGAGGTATCTGAACTGGAGCTCGGAAGCAATTCCCAAGGTAAGCATCAGAGCTCCCCCAAAAGTACCACAGCTATCTTCAGCAATAGTGAGATCCCTAGATTCTTCAGTGATGAGGAAAGCTGAATTCCTATCAGGAAGACCAATGTGATAAGATTCATGAGGCTGAACAATGCACTATCTTCTCCTTTGGAGCCAGGAATCAGTGCTCAAATTGAGGACCCAAGCTTCACCTAAGTTCATTGGGAAAGCCAGTATGACAAAGTCCTCCAGCAGAGCACCTCAAGAGAGCTAGCAGCCTCCAAAGCCCCAACAGCTTCATAGAACAGCGTCTCTAACGGTGTTTTAGCAGCTTCTCCTGTTCTACCTTTATGCTGTTGGCAACAACTCTCAGGTGGGGCTTCCATACCAAACACTGTGCTAGTTAAATTCAGCTGGGTGTAGCAAGTTGACCATGATATAGCTAGCCACCATAAATATCGCGTTATTTGTGAATAATCATAACTTAGCTTTTTCATTTCCAGTTCTTATGGGCCTACAGTTCTCTTTTTTGATTGGGTGTGTAACTGCTCTGACTAATGTTTCAGAGCTATATTGAATAGGAATGGTGATAGTGGACATTCTTATCTTGTACCTGATTTTAGAATAAAATCAGGTTTTCTGTATTTAGAATTACATTGGTTATTGATTTATCATAGATGGCTTTTATCAGTTTGATGCATGGGCCACATATTCCAAATTTCTGTAAGGTTTTTATCATGAATGAGGGTTGGATTGTCAGAGCTTTTTTGGTGTCTATTGAAATGATCATATGCATTTTGTTTTTGGCTAGGTTGATATGGTATATTACATTTATTGAATTGCATATGTTGAACTATCTTTGCATCCTTGGATGAATCCCACTTGCTAATGATGTATAATCTATTTAGTGATTTTCTGCATTCTACTTGCGAGTATCTTTTTGAGGATTTTTGTATCTACATTCATGAGGCTTTTAGTTTTATTTTTAGGTTGGGTGTTTCTCTGGTTTTGATATCAGTTTAATACTTGCCTTGGGAAAGGAGTTAGAGAAAATTGCTTCCTTTTCATTTTCATTGAAGGGTTTGAGGAGTATCCAAATTTCTTGTAAAATTCAGCTGTGAATCCACTAGGACCTGAGCTTTTCTTTTTTGGAAAGTTTTTTTGTTACCTTTTTAAATTTCATTCACTTATATTGGGATATTCAGAATTTTTATATCTTCTTGATACAGGTTTGGTAACTCATACATATCTAAGAGTAAGTCCATTTCTTATGTGTTTTCCAAACTATGAGAATAGATACAGATGATCTTCTGATTCCACAGGATATGTAGTAATTTCATCCTTTTTATTCATTATTGCTTGAATTGAAGTTTTTTCCTTCCTTCTTTTATCAAGTTGTCTAGAAGTTTACTAATTTTATTTAATCTTTCAAAGAACCTAATGTTTGATTTATTATTTGTATTGTTTTCTTTGTATCAATTGCATTATTTTCTGCTTTGATCTTTATGATTTTCTCCTTTCTTGATTTTCTCTTCTTTTGTAAAAGCTCCATGGAAAGCTTTAGAAATCATTCCTAGAAGATTTTTAAGTGAAATGTAGCATTCAAGGAATACTTTGTCTTAAAGTTCTAGATACATTTTCTGAAAATGCTCTCTACTGTATAACTTACATTACAAAAACAATAAAAGAAGAACTAGAACATAACTACCAGAAGGATAAACTGTTTCTATCATTCAACTGTTATGGGACATCACCCTGAAAATTTTGTGATGCTTTAATTAGCACATATTTCCAGCACATGTTGGTGATAATCTGCTGTGATGATCTAAAAGAAGCACTGCTGATGTGTGAATAGTCTTTCAGTTTGGAAAACCAAGAGAAATCTGCAAGTTTATTTAATTTAAAACAGCATAGCAATGATACAGTATTGTAGGTAATTTCTCCTGAGTACCTAAAAGAAGTCAGTGGGTGGAAGTGGATATAGCATGAAGGAGAGGCCAAAGGAGAAGCATGTTGGTATTTTGCTGCATCATACAATATATTTCATATTATTTTAGAAGAATCAAGGCCACCAACCTAGCTGGGTATCATGGCACAGGCCTGTAATCCCAGCACTCTGGAGGTTGAGGCAGGAGGATTGTTGTGAGTTCGAGATCAGCCTGAGCTACAAAGTGAGCTGAAGGCCAGCCTGAACTGCATAGTGAAACCCTGTCTCAAAAAGACAAAAAAAAAGAATCAAGGCCCCGAAATGTGGCTCCTTGTACATCATCTGTTGTGTGCCCCCAAACCCATCATCATCTCTGATCTAAACTGAAAAGTTTCCTTAACTGATCTTGCTTTGACTTTATAGTTCAATAGTCAGAGAACTTCTTATAAAATGGTAGTCCAACCTTGTCATTCCTCTGCTTGCCCTACTTCTGTGAATAAATGCGAAGTCCACATGTGCAGTGAGTGTGATGTGTTGCCAGCCCTGCCCCTCACCTGACCGGCACATTATTTTCAGTTCTAGGCACATTAGACTGTTTCTGCTCCATGAGCCCCACACCTTCCCCTTCCCCATGATGCATTAACTCATCTTCCTCAAGGCAAGCTTCAAATTACTTTCCCCGTATGGCTCTCATCAGCTATCTAATATTTGTCATGTTTTCCTGGGACTTCTTTAATCAAGTGCCCGGATTCTGTTCTTCATAACATTTAATGAGACCTACAGCTGTATGATTATGCCAATTAAGACTCAGGATAACTGGATGCTAAAGAGTAAACAATAACAAAAATGTGGCCCCAACAGTCAACAGTTTACATTAGGTAGAATCTTACTTCTCACTCTCAAGACTATTCAAAGGTGAGTAGAAGCCTGGAGTAGAAGCTTTGCAATCTTGTCACCTGTTTTTTTTTTTTTTTTTTTTTTTTTTTTTTTTTTTTTTTTTTTTTTTTTTTTTTTTTTTTTTTTCATTGAATTCAATATACTGCCATATTTACCAGTGTCTTATCAGGCAAGGAGAAGGAAGGAAGGGGACAGAGAAGTTCACAGTGGCCTTAAATGTTGGTGACCCAAGCACAATTATATGGTCAGATTTAGTTCAGTGAAAGGCTAGGAAGTATTGTGAAACCTGTTGACCAAACTAGTCCAGTTACAAGAACGGAGGAAAGAAAAAAATAGTAAAGTACAAATAGCAAGTTTGTACTGTTGATTTTATGTTTCTAATGTCTCTATTTTTTCCACTGGATTTTAATCTGTATTACAGTAAAGAAACTTTAAAATCATGTAGTTGGCATAAAAGGTATTCAACAAGTATACTTTAACTAAATAAGTGTCATTAATTTAGAATATCTTTAGTTTTTATTATATTCTTGTTTTGCAGTCATATATATTAAGTGAGCTTCTAAATAGTAACTACACGAGCATATTTGATATTTGGCCCATGCTTCAAAGCTTGTTCAGCATGGCGCAGTAAAATGCCAGCACATAATAACTTCTTCAGGGCCTGCAAACATCAGTGCTCACTAATGGTGAGAAGAAGAATTTTGTGGATCAAATAATGTGGAGAAAATAACAAAATAGTCTCAATATGAACCCAGACTCAAGTCCCCTTTCTCTCAAGCATAATTCTGGACCAGAAAGGTGTGGCATCCCCAGTCTGTGACCCACAACTTGGATCAGTAGCCCAGGTGCAAATACAATGCTTAGTTTTACCGTACAAGTGACACCTTCTTCATGAGAAACTAACTGTGGAGCAGAAATCCCTTACTGTTCCAGTCATAATTTGGAGTACTTTAATCAGAAGTCATTTTGAAAGGGGATTGTTGTTCAAGACTGAGCTACTCGGGGAATCAGAAGTCACACTTCAGGGGCAGTGGGGCCACCATTCCACAGCAAGTGGGAGATGACCACAAGAGGTAGCCAGAGAGGAACAGCTGGTAACGCTCCCTGAGGAAAGTTCAAGCAGTGGCAAACTTAGGCTTTCAAAAAGACGTAGTGGTTTTGCCCTCTGTCCTAAGGAGCCAGAGTTCTAGCCCGTGGCTTTCTGAGCAGGCTGGGTCTGAACCACACTAGGATTACACCTAATGGACTGTGGGCACCCTTGTTGCCAGCCTCCAGCACAGGATTCAGCACAGTTCAGTATTATGTTGCTTTCTTAGTCTCCTAATTTGATTAGAAATGCACCTTGCCTTGGGCATTTGCCACACACGGGAACACAGAGGGTGGTCTGGAGTAAGCCAGGGACGGACGCTGTGGCTTTATGGTGTGGCAATGCAGCGGCTCTGACTGATTCATCCTCTACCCACAGCATCCCAGTAGTGCAAGCCCCGGAAAGGAGCCACTCACACACACACATCTCATCCCAGGAGACGTTTCAAACTTGTTTGCTTTGTTATGTGTTTTGCTTTTTATTCCTTTTTTCTTTTTCTTTTCTTTCCATTTTTTATTGTTTTGTCATATTTATTTATTCAATTTACTTTTTTCATTTTTGGATTCTAGTTTTTTTTAGAAACATTGATAATAATTATTGAGAAGAGCTTCTTGGAAATAATGTTTTATATCTAGAAGAAAATGTGCTGTTCGTAGAGGCTGGTGTCCTGGACAATCTGTTCTTCTCATTAATGAGATACATATTTTTACAAAAGTATCTTTACTGTGCTATTTCTTCATTTTCTAAACTAGATAGTGTACTAAATAATTTGTTTTATTTTTTATTTTACTGAAGAACAAATAGCAATGAGACAGTTTCCAGACAAATTAACAGGACAGATTCAATAAATTAATACATCGCAAACTGTCTTTGTGAAGTTTTGGTATCGTACAAGGTGCATACATGATATTATATTATGGACAACCGCTAGGAAGATAACAGGGTAGAAAGTATTAATTATTGAATCTGTGATATAATTCAGGTATAAAAAATGAAATAAGTAAACAGCTACACTCTCTTAATTCACTGATTAGAGACATCTGCTAAAATAATGTCTATTTACTTTTTATTTGACTGTTTTTCATTCACTTTGTCTTTTCTTTCTGTCTGATATTTTGCTTCTTCCGTTTTATTTTTTTACCATTTCAACTTTTTATTTTATTTGCTATCACCCTTTAATAATTTTAGCCTTTTAATTTATTCTTTGTCAGCACTGCTGATTTAAGGTATGTTGTTAAGAAAGACATAGTTGCTTCTTTTGCTTATTTTCCCCTATATGTTTATCTCTTAGTTACTGACACAGCTACATTTTTTTCCTCCTCAACATGATGCTGGAGATTAAGTTCTCCACAGAAGTCTGGACACCAGCATGACCCTCCACTAAAAACAGAATTAAATGCATTTCAGCAGATGTTCAAATATCAACCCGTAAGTATAGGAAGTCTAAAGAACTAAGGCAATGGGAACCCTGCACGTGCTCGTAACTAACTGTAGTAACTGAGTACAAACACATTAAAGTGAGAGGAAAAGCAAATAATTCAAAGAACAGATTAATATGATTAACAGATTACGGAATATGATGAAAGCTGAGTGGACTTGAGGAGAGAATGGGTGCAAAGGAGAAACTCCACAAATTGATTCTGATGCTGCAGAGCGATCAAACCAAAATTCTGGAAAGAAAAATGCAGTAAGTCAAATAAAATTATCAGTCAAAACTGGCACTGCTG
The DNA here is from genome assembly GCA_004027165.1 of Ctenomys sociabilis. Classification (NCBI taxonomy): domain Eukaryota; kingdom Metazoa; phylum Chordata; class Mammalia; order Rodentia; family Ctenomyidae; genus Ctenomys; species Ctenomys sociabilis. The sequence continues at coordinate 40,874 of PVKA01004729.1, read as the reverse complement.
GAGAGGATCATGAAGAAGAAAAAATTCCAGAGTTTGCAAATAAGGATGGAATTGATAAATACAGACACTAATGAAGAAAAATTCAAAAATAATAAAGAAAACATCTAAGAATTCTGGAGTACAATTGGAAAACCAGGAGTGGTCTTCCCCAGTGTACAGTGAATGACCTTGGTCAGCATTTGCCACCACAATTTGACATGAGAGCTGGAGAAGACAGGATTGTGGGAAGAGTTTAGCTTGCCAAGGCGGGTGCCTGAGCAGCCCCAGAGCTCCAAGCCTTGCTCCCCATTGGCAAGTTCCCAGAGTGGCAAGACCATGGGCATCTGGAGGAACAGCTGGCCAGAGGGCATCCACTGCAGATGTGGAGTTGGTGCATGTGGGCCTAGCTTGTGAGGGCAGTCATGACTCAGCCTGAGTCCCACAGGATGGGGTAGGGAGGTCATAGGCACCCCGCCTCCACTGCACTCTGCTCTGGAGGAAGGCTGCCACCTTTGCCTTCCAACCTATGCACAACTATTTCTTGGCTTGAGCTTTCCTCCTCATTCCTAGTGTGTGTGAGAGAATCGTGTCCAACACAACAGAAAGCATTTTGTGGTTGTTTTCCTCTTCTGCTCAGTCCTTCACTCATTACATTTTTGCATCTTTTTCTTTAAGAGTGTGTGTGGATGTAGATGTATATTTTCCTTTCTTTTGCCTTTTTCTTGCTGTATAGTTCATAGGGATGAAGGGAATTATCTCTTGTCCCCTTTTATTCATCTTTTTACCTGGCTTTTTGTCCTGTTTCTTAAGCTTCTATAGTTTTCCTTCTTCACCTCCCACCTCATCTGTCTCCCTTCAACATTTTCACCAAGATTCACATAAGCCACCAAATCCTGTCTCACCACCATCACTCACTACTGAGCTAATCCAAGTTCTTCCTGTTATCCCATCTAAATACATGACTTACTTCCACTAGCACTGGGATTCTTTGATCTCCCCCAGCAGGAGATGTTAAAAGAATAGTTTCCTTCCTTTCCCCAGCTTGACAATATCCAGTCCCCCAAATTCAGAGCTGCAGGTAACTGATAATATAAAATTACTGATGAATTACATTTTTACTGTCATCACTAGCACATTCGGTGCGTGTCAGCTGTCGGCCACTTGAGCTATTAAGATGCTTGCACTATAACTGTGGATTTCTTCTCCAAGCTTAGCAGGGTCTAAAAGTGGATCTCATGGTATGTTCTGACCTGGCCCAAATAGGTATGACTGAAACTGATTTACCTGTTCCTTCTGCAGCTGATTTGATTGTGTTGGAATACTTCTGACTCAGTGGATAATTTTATGGCAGAAAATGGGTCTGTCCTTTTCACTGTCACATCCAGGGCTAAGGAAAGCAAGAGTTTCTAATCACAAAACCCAAATTTAATCAGATTCTACAAGAATAACAGCGACCCAGAAGAAAGAAGCCCTGAGAGGGTACTGCAGTGGGAGACCTAGAGGAGTGATGGGGTCTGAGCACTCCAAATCTGGAGCAGAGAAGCTAGACGTGGATCACTTGTGTCGTGCCCCATGGACTGCCCCGAGCTCCATGAGGTATTTACAGCTTTGGCTTCTGTTTGATTCTTGATTCATTTAGTCTTGTGAGGTTAGGTCATGTTCTTTTGTTATGTTTTGTATTTTTGTATTTGGTATTTTTTTCTCCCATTAGCTCTGGCTTAATGGGTGGCTAAGTTCGCTCCTTCATCTTACCCCCATCTGGCCTCTTCACCTCAAACATCCAAAGGAATATTGTTATATTTCTTTACTCTTTTTGCAAATACATCACCTCCTCCTCCCAAGGCATTAATTTCCTGTACTGAACCCCACACAGCCACTCCTTTCTTCATAGTGTTCAAGCCTTAATCCTCCCATCCAAAGAGTTTGTTCTTCTGTGTCACATCTAGCATACTCTCCTCCCTATCCATGGGTTGTGACAACCACACGGCTCCCTCCCACCAAAAAGCAAGCATGGCTCTTCCTGTGCCTCACAAGTGCCCCACAAATGCCCTCTGACAACTCGCAGTGCCAATCCTTTAACTCACGGAACGCAATTCCAGTAGAACCAAGCCCTGCATGGAGCTCTTGCTGCCACTTTCCACCCTTGCAAACCTCACCCTGAGCATCCTTTGCTCATCCAGTCCGCTCCACTTCCCCTTCCCCCAGCTCACTCACTGCAGATCAAGCACAAATAATGAGTGGCCATTGTGAGCATAGAGGAAGGGACAAGAGGGGAAACGTGGCTGCAAGGCCCACCATGCAGAAGCGCCATGGCTGGAGCTGTTCGTGACAGCCAGAAGCAACTTCAGCAAAACACAGAGACAGAGTCCAAGTCACTTAAAATAAAAATAAATAACCGGAGTAAATATGTGTAGGGAACATACAAAGCTAAAACTTGTTCATGGGAAGACTTCACTCTGTTAAAGATGGTGGCTCATAGCCACCGACTCTCCTCAGTCTCTTGGTCTGCAACCTGCAATGTGTACCGCTGCCAGACGTGCACCAAAGGCCATCAGAGCGAGCACACCACAGGGATACCTGCACACCAGGCGCCAATACTCGGAATATGTCTTGGTGCCCAGCAAGAGATGAATGGGAGAAGATAATGCAGCACAAGGCCCTAAGGGAGTATTATTCCACAATAAAGAATAATTGTTTTGTCTGTGGCAAAACAGGGAGGAGTTTGGACACCATCATGTTGTAGGAAACAAACAAGAATCAGAAAGCAAATATTTCTTTTTCTTCTTAGGAATCCAGAAAGCTGACAGAAAAGTGGAAGAGATTATAATCAAGAAATAGAAAGGGAATGGGTGGAGAGGCAGTGATGCACAAGGATGGATACAAGGAGGATAGGAATGGGTAAAATATACACTTTGAAACTCTCCAAGAATGTAAACCTTGAGGAAAAGGTATAGTAAGACAGTGATAGAGCTGGTGAAAATCATCCAGCTAACTTATGATCATGCATGACTCTGCCAAGCGAAGCACACTGCACTGCATAACCAATAAGGCAGGAATCAAAGGGGAAAGAGAACCAACTATAAAGCACTCTACACTCAAGATTTTCCCAACAATGTTTTTTCTCCTCTTTTCGATGACCAGGAATTTATCCCTCAAAGTTAGTGCACCTTCTTTATGAACTAAAACACACATAAAGCTACATGTTTTCACTTTTATCTCCTCTAGTTTACCTTTCCAGTGCCAAGCAGAAATGTCTAGAGAATTATTTGTTGAAGAAATGGAAGTTGAGATTTCCTGGAAGACGGGCAGTCACCAACTGCAGAGGAAGATCATCCCTGAGATTTGGTGCCCCGACACCAGAACACAGCGGCGTGGGCCAAAGGAGGAGCAAAATGGGTCCTGAGAACAGGAATGATCTGAAGAGACGATGGAAGCCCACAGGAGCAGCAGAGAGAGCAGCTGCAACTGAGAAGGAGGAGGAGGCAGGAGACAGGAGACACCTTCTCCGCAGCCCTGACCTACTCAGTGGAAGTGGTGCCAGAAAAGGACAGTCAGAGTTCCTCTGGTGCAGACCCAGAAGCCTCCATGGAGTCCTGTACCAGAGGAGTGAGGGGTGACACGGAGGCCTGCATTGGCTATGAGGCATCCAAGCACATCCCAGGAGACAATATGACTGTCCATCTTGAAGAAGGGCAGCTAGCTGGGACATGGAGTGCCAGGCCCTCCTGGAATGTAAGACAGCTGTGGCTCTAGCCCCACAGCTAGAGGCCACCCCTGAGCTTCAGAGGCAACAGAGGTGCAGCCTCACGCTACCTAAATGTGAGGCTGCTGAAGGCTTGTGGCATTACTGACGCAGAGCTGGACTGGGCCTGCCCACAGTGTATTCCAGGAGCATCCAGGTATGTCTTGAAGGAGACTATATTTTGTTCTTTCATTTAAAAAAATTTTTTCTCTGTCCATTTATTTTGCATTCTCCGAGTTATTAGAATAGAACTGGTACTGCAACATCGTGAAACTCAGTTGAGCTCCAAATTTTCTGAATAAGGAGATTATGGAGCCACAGAGGAAAGAGATTGAAGTTCTATAGTGTGCCTGGGGAGAGTCACATGAAGAGAAAACTTTCTCTCAGGCTCGCACAGAGAGCAAACTGGTCAAGCATTGGCCATGACTCATCCACATGGATGACACAGACAAAGGATCTACAGAATAAGGTACAGGACCACAAGATAAATCCTGAGGGGACTTCACTGACCTCATAAGAAACGTAAAGTACATGTGTTGCTATATAAGTCTTGCTCTATCTAGGTCCTAACCATCCAGCAAAAAATATAAAAATGAAGTATACACCATCGGGCCATAATAATAAGTTAAGCTCTAAATGGTTATGGTCGACAACTTCTTTGGATAACTCACTATTGTTGTGGAATGCTGGACTGTGTTGGATTGTGTTGTCGAGTTTAGGCACCTAAGTTAGTTGAATGACAATGGAGTGCCCACCTTTGACAGGTTAGACAAAGGAAGGGGTACAGAAAGAAAAAATCATGTGTGTGTATAGACAGTACAGTTGGGATAGATAACGCTGTGCTACTACGTAATCCTATGAGAGGCAAGATTTGCACTAATGGTGGTTGGAAAGGATATTATGTCGGCTTCTAGTACTATGGTCATCCACTAGGAAAATAATTATTGAATTTTTGATATAATTCAGGTATAAAAAATAAGAAGTAAATAGCTACACTCTTAATTTACTGATAAGAGACATCTGCTATAATAATGCCTGTAACTATAATATCATGTATGCACCTTGTACAATACCAAAACATTATGAAAACAGTTTGCAATGTATTAATTTATCAAATCTGTCTTGTTAAGGTGTCTTAAAACTGTCTGATTGATATTTGTACTTCAATAAAATAAAAAATTAATTAAAAAAAAAGAAATAAGGGCAGGCCAAATAGCTCAGTGGGTGAAAGCACCTGCTGAGGCAGACGTAGGGGCTGGGAGTTTGCTACCCCTGGGCCTTCCATGCTGGTCCTGCCCCCAGGGTATGCTAAGACTGGGATTGAGTCTGGGCATGGTGGCATACGTCTATAATCCCAGCACTTGGGAGGCTGAAAACAGAAGAATCACTATGAGTCTGATCTATGCAGTGAGCCCCTGTAGACCCAGTACAACCTGATCTAAATACAAAAAAGGAAAGAGATGAATATAAATAGTTGAAGTAGGTATAGATGATCTTTTGAATTTCCACAGTATCTATAGTGATTGCACCTTTTTCCTTTTTCACTGTATGAATTTAAGCCTTTTCTTTCTTTTTCTTGATAATGTTGGCTAGAGATTTACCAATTTTATTTATTCTTTCAAAGAACCAACTCTTCAATTCATTAGTTCTTTGCATTGCTTTCTTAGTCTCCTCTGCATTAATTTCTGCTCTGATACTTATAATTTCCTCTCTTGAATGGGCTTTGGACTGGACTTGCTCTTCCTTTTCTAGATGGTTGGGTGCAAAATTCCTTTTTTCTTTGGTGCTCATTCTATTTTCCTAATGTGAACACTCACTACTATAAATTTCCCTCTTAGTACTGCTTTTGTTGTATCTTATAGGTTCTGGTATGTTTTAACTGAATTTTCATTTAATTATACATTATGTTTATAACTTCTTCAATTTTATCTGTGACCCATAGGTTATTCGAAAGGATTCTAAATAATATCCATGTGTTTATGGAGTTTCTGCAGTTTCTTTTGTGATTAATTTCCAATTTCACTGCACTACAGTCAGATAATTGTATGGGATAATTTCAATGCCTTTGTATTTACAAAAACATGCTCTGTGGAATAGTGTATGGTCTATTTTAGAAAACAACACATGTGCAGCTCACAATAATAGGTATCCTGATGTTGTTGGCTGGAACACTTAAAAAATCATATGATCAACTCAGTGCACACAGAAAAAGATTTTGATAAAGTACAACACTCAGTCATGATAAAAACTCTACAGAAAAATTGAAATACTTGGTCTTTCCCACACTATAATAAACAAATCTAGGGAAAATCAGCAGTCTACATCACATGAAATGGACAAAACTGAAAGCTTTTGCTCTAAACTCAAAAACAAGACAAGGGCGCCATGATGATCATTTCTACTCCGTATAGTTCTAAAGACATTTGCAAATCAACTAGACAGTGCAGAAAAATAAAAGCATTATTGATAGGAAAGGAAGGAGTTACTTTACTATTATTCACAGATGGCATGATAGTCTACATGCAAGATGCCAAAACCTCCAAAACAAAACTTCTAGAGTCAACAAACAACCTCAATAACTTACCTGTTCACAAAGGCAGCACTCAAAAGTCAGCATTATTCATTACACAAACAATACCCTCACTGACAGAGAACATCATTGAAAGCATATGCTTCACAATAACTCCCAAAAAGAAATAAAATGCATAGGAATCAATCTAACAAAGGTAGTAAAAGATCTGTATGTTGAAACTTACAGTGGTATGAAAAAGAAGATTGAGAGAATATCAGTAAATTAAAAGATAGCTGTTGCTCATGGATAGGAAAAGCAAACATAGTAAAATGGACCTACTCCCAATTTTGATCTATCTACCATTAGCATATGTAGAGAAAATACTCCTAAAATGTTTGGAACAGACGGGATATAAAATAGCAAAAGAAATTCTGGGCAGCAAAGGAAAGGCAACAGGTATCATGATCCCTACTTGAAATTATATTACCAAGCTACTGTGATACAATCAGCATGGTACTGGAAGAAAAACAGACTTGCACATCAGTATTACAAATTATAAGATTTAGACAAAAATGCAAACACACTAAGACAACTGACCAGTGATAAAGGGGCCAAATATATTCACTGGAATAAAGATAGCCACTTTAATAAATAGTTTTGGAAAAACTGAGTCTCTATATCCTAAAGAGTAGATCCATGTCTCCCAGAATGCTCTAAAATAAAGTAAAAATGGATCAAAAATCTAAATATTGCTACAGGAATAGCAAATCTATTGGAAAGAAAAGTAGGTAGAAACCTTGAAGACAAAGGGTAGATGGAGAGTTCATGAACCAAACCAATTGGTAAGAGAAATAATTTTGAAAAGCAACTAGCATTGCATCATATTAAAATTTTTTGCACATCAAAAGAGATTATCAACAGTGTGAAAAAACTGCACATAAAGTGGTAAAAATTTTAGCCAATCATATTTAAATCCTACTTCTCTGGTTTGTTTTTTTTTTTTTTTTTTTGCCTTTTTGAGACAGGGTCTCACTGTGCAGTTCAGGCTGGCCTTAAGCTCACTTTGTAGCTCAGGCTGGTCTCGAACTCACAACAATCCTCCTGCCTCAGCCTCCCTAGTGCTGGAATTACAGGCATGCGCCACCACGCCCGGCTAAATCCTACTTTTCTGAGGAGCCTCCACACTGATTTCTACTGAGGTTGGCCCAACAATGGGAAAGGGTTCCCTTTCTTCCCAGCCTCTCCAGCATTTGATGTTGGCCAATTTCTTGATGATAGCCATTTTTTGTGGGTGATATGGAATCTCAGTGTTGTTTTAATTTGATTCTCTTTAAAGACCAATAATGTTGAACATTTTTTCATGCATGTTCCTGTCCTTTGCATATCTTCATCTGAGAAGTGTATCTTCATCTCAGATGCACATTTTTTTGCTTGATTCTTTGAATTTGGGGGCCAGATTGTTTTTAAATTCTTTTTTGTATTTTACTTAGGGGAAAATTCTTTTTTAAAAAATAATTTTATTGAAAGACAAATATGAGACAATTTAAAGACCAATTAGTAGGACAATTTCAATAATAAATGCATTGCATATTGCTGTCTTAGTGGTTATTCACTGTACAAGATGCAGACATGATATCCTGTCCATAAACACTATTAAAGCAAATCTTTTTATTCATTGAATTACGAGAATGTAGCTATATATCTATCCTAACTATTTTGAATATACAGATGCAAAATAGTTATTTGTGTTCCCATCTTTGTCCGAGAAGGGTATTCCATTGTCATTTAAATATTGTAGGTACACAAATTCAGCAAAATATTCCAATATAGCCCAATAGTCCATAATAGTAGTGGGTTATCCGTAGGACTGGCAATGTCAGAAGTCGTTGACTTGAGCCTTTTGCAGCTCAGCCTATTAATATGACTTTACTTTTTTTTTTTGTCTTTTTTGAGACAGGGTCTCATTGTGCAGTTCAGGCTGGCCTTGAGCTCACTTTGTAGCTCAGGCTGGTCTCGAACTCACAACAATCCTCCTGCCTCAGCCTCCCGAGTGCTGGGATTACAGGCATGCGCCACCACGCCCGGCTCTACTTTTTATACCATATTTTTATACTTTTCTGCTGGATGGTTAAGACCAAGATAAAGCAAGTCCTATATAACAAGAAGTGTAACTTTTGTGTCTGACAAGGACAGTCAAGTCCCCTCAGGATTTATCCTGAAAACCTGTACTGCAGTGTTTTGTAGATCCTTTGTCAGTGTCAGCTATGTGGATGAATTCTGGCCATTGTTTGACAAATTTGCTCTCTGTGAAAACCTGAAATGTTTTCTCTCCATGTGACTCTCCTTAGGCACACTCTACACCATCTATCACTTTCTTCTGTGGCACCATAATCTTTGTGATCAGAAAATTTGGGACACAACTGAGTTACATGATGCTACAGTATAAGTTCTCCTATGTCCTGAGTCTTAATTGACCTTGAAAGGCTAGGGCCAAAATGTTGGCTGTCCTTGCAGCTCCTCTTTTTCTCTAATTTTTGGTCTGCAAACTTAGGTTGTTAACCTTCTAGAAGGTATTATTCCCGTACAACACATGCAGTTCTATTTAACCTAACTATTTGTCTAAATATCAAACATCTTCGGCATAACATGAAAACAGCTACTTTCCAACCAGTATCAATATGTTAAAATTTAAGTCCCTATGGAATATGAGGAAAAAAATTTAAAAATTCCTTTTATGTTCTAGATAGAAGTCCTTTGTCTGAGGGACACTTGGCAAATTTTTTCCCCAATTTTTGGGTTTTCTTTCACTCTGTTGGTGATTTCTTTTGAAGTGCAGAAATCTTTCAAAAAGATAAGATCTCAGTTGTTGATTCTTTGGAGTATTTTCTGTGCAGTTTTTTTTTTTTCTAAAATTCTCTACCTGCTGCTGTGTCTTCAAGATTTTTATCTACTGTTTTCTCCAGTAGATTTAGGGTTTCTATTTTAATAATTAATCATTTGAACCATTTTGATTTTAGCTTTTAAAACAGAAGCACTAAGTACCCTTTACAATACAATTGATGGAACTCTTGATGCTATAGGTGTGAGCAAAGCATTTATTGAGCCATCACTAAAAATCAGCAACTGGGATCTGATCTTATTTAAAAAAAGCTTTTGCGCAGCAAGAGAAGCAAGCAACAGAGTAAAGAGACAACCCATAGTGTAGAAAATATCTTTGCCATTTGTTTCTAAAGTGACTACTGTGTAGAATATTGTAAAGAACCAAAAAGAATCAGAGTCTTCAAATTTAAAAACCCAATCAAAAAATGCCATTGAAACATGTAATGACTATTATTATGATGTAGAAATGACAAGTCAATGTATGGAAAACTGTTCAGTATCATTGATCATTTGAGAAATGTAAATAGAAACAATACTGAGATGCTATCTCACTCCAGAAAAAGAGATGGTCCTCAAAAAATCAACAAATAATGAGTGCTAGTAGGGCTGTGGAAGAAAAGTAATACTTCTGCACTGCTAGTGGGAGTGTAGAGTTGTGCAACTGTGTGAAAGTCATCGGAAAGATTCCTCAAAAACCTGGGACTGAGGGTCTATTTGACCCAGCTGTTGCTTTCCTGGTATCTTCCCCAGAGGCCTAAAAGCATCATACCACAGTGATGTGTGTGTACCCATGTATGTAGCAGTGCAGTTTCTAATAGTTAAATGTTGGAAGCAACACAGATGCCCATGACCTGATGCATGGATAAAGAAGTGTTTCTTTTGTGTGTTTGTTTCTTTGTTTTTATGTAGTGTATTACTACTCTGCCATACAGGTGGATAAGCTTGAGACATGGTGAGCTAAATTGACACCCATTGGGACCATATTCTTCAGTGAAATAAAACAGACACTTGTGTAAATTCTGCTGTTTCTCTGGTGGGAAAAGCTAAATATGCAAAAAGGACTGAAGCATATAATAGATACTATGAAGTAGCAAGCAAATATTGAATGGAAAAGTGAACTAAGGAGGGGGGGATGAATTGAAGGAAGGGATATTTTTAAAAAGAGAAAAGTAAAAATGAAAACAAATTTTTGTAATTAAGGAGAGGAAATGATATGGGAAAAATCAAATTATACCATGTACATGTACAAATTTTCCATAATGAATAAAATCTAAAATGTGTAAATAAACTTAATTTTTTAAAAAGGAAACCAAATTGAACTCCATACATTGATGAAACTATGATTAAAAATAAAAACAGGGCTGGTGAGACAGCTCAGCAGCTTAAAACGTCTGGTTAGGCAAGCATAGGCAAGTGCGCGGGAACCACAGTTTGATCCCTGGCACCATATGCTGCCTGGTCCTGCCACTAGGATGAGCTGATCTGGCTACAATAAAAAGTAAATAAATAAAGAAATAAAACAAAAATAATTTTCCCACATTATAGCCCCTTCCTGTGCTCATATCTGGTTTTTCTGATATTACTTATCACAGTTAACTTTAATCGTTGACTTCCTCTTCAACTTTTTGTTAAATCTCTAAGTGGAAAAATGTTACTTAATTCCATGTGACTTGAAATAATAAAACACTTTTGAAATTACCATATGGGAATAAAATGCCATAATATCAACCAGAGATTGCTAACACTGGTTGGGTGCCTTATTTATCAATAGTGATTATTGACTACATTATATATATATATATAGTAGTCAATATATTATATTTATATTTAATATATTGTAAATATAATATATGTTTGTATTTTATGTAATTAGGACAGGGTCTACAGGGTCTCACTATGTAGGTCAGACTCATAGTGCTTCTCCTGTTTTCAGCCTCCCAAGTGCTGGGATTACAGTTGCACGCCATCATACCCAGTCTCAGTTGTACTTTCAGGGGCAGGGCTGGCACGGCAGGCCTGGGGATCGAACTCCGGCCATTGCCCTCTGCCTAAGTAGGTGCCTTAATCTGCTCAGCTATCTGGTAGGCCAGTGACTTCTTTCTTTTCTTTTTCTTATGGTGAACATGTAACATTGGCCCCAGTGATTTGGCTATTGTCCAAAGGAATTCCACACACAGCTTCAAGACGCTTGATTGCTTGTTTCCCTGGCCATATGTAGGTGGCAGCAGTAGCTTACCATGGAACGAGGCAGACACCAGGACCCTGAGGAAAGAAGAATCTGAGCTGGAGAGGGAAGAGCCAAAAGAGAACACCAATGGCAAGATCCATAGCACAGCACAATACATGCAGGGATTCAGCACAGGTCCCAGGGTTATGAAAAAGATGACAGGTGACCATTCATCTCTTAAAGAAGCAAATAAAAGGTGATATAAAATATTTTCACATAAAATTGTTTGAAATTTATAGGCACTTCTTCTGGCAAGACTTTTCAAATTTTTTTTTTCCAATAGATTTGCAATAGTAAGAAAATTATTTCCCTAAACTACCTCATTTGTTCACAATGTTATATCAAACATATTACCATTTTTTTCCTCAAGGGTCTATTTCAGTTTATTTCAAAATTTGATGAAAACTCACATGAAAAGACTATGATGAGTTCTTATGGGAACAAAAATTCTGTTTGCTTCTGAAACTTTCCCTCCCCTCCCCCTCCACTCCTCTCCCCTCTCCTCTCCTCTCTTTTCTCTTTCCTTTTCATTTCACTTTCTTTTTTTACTTAGGAGCTGAACATAGTATCTTTATGCTGAACTAGATTCCCACCTCTTTATTTTCAGAAAGTTCTTTCTAAGTGGCTAAATTGCTTGGGCTGGACTCAAAATACCAATCCTCTCCCCTCAGCCTCCCAGAATTCTGTGGTTACCACACTCTGCTTGTCTTAGAAATTTCTTATACCAAAAATTCCTTACATTCTTACTTTAAATGATAAAGATTGATTCTTATATTTATATCATGACACTAAATTTGCATTGGAGATTAGCATTAAAAATATTATATATCAGAGGCAAACCTAGAAAAATTGTACCTTCTGGATGAATTAATTGGTAAGAGATAGGTAAGTGGATGTTTTTGCCAAATAGCTGAATTTGGTATGAGTTTATTTAGCCCAGGTCTACCAGCCTAAATTCTTTGCTGTATGTCTTAAAGTACTGCTAGTCCAACTTTGAGATTTAGCAAAATGTTGCATATGGTCTAGTGATATTTAAATCCCTTTTAAATTCAATTCTAAGATTAGATTATTAATTATTTAATTAACTGCTTTAAGAAGATGACACCCAGCTTCTGAACAACCTATAAATAACATAAAAATTCGTGTTTTGTTTTATTGCCCTTGGCGAAGCATTCATCCTAGACCTCCCTGCTCCTCAGAGTTCATGCTCCAAATTGGCCTCACGGTGGAGATTATCTGAGGAACACGAACACATTTTTGTGACCAGTCAGTTTCGATACATCATTTCATGTTGTAGCACCGATCACTGCCACCACAAAGCTTAAAAACTACCTAAATGTTAGAATTCAAAATGTTTTAGATACAGTGAAAGCAACCTGGAAATAGTCTTACCTTTATTTCTTGATTTTCAAAAAAAAAGTTAAATTAACATTGAGAGGAAAATAAAATCATTCGTTCAGTTGTAGCTGCCTGCTGAGAATAATCAGGGCATAACGTAGCTATGAAATACCGTCCACGAAGTGCAGCGCTCTGCATGGACCGTTCCATTCACTCGCCTCGTCATTCCTGGGAGCCAACAGAATCGCTGCGCATTTTCCAGACACATCTTAGTAACAACAAGAGACGAAAAGCTCTGGTGTGGAGAGCTCCACGCAGCTCCTCCCAGCACATTTTAGTGTATGTTTAACTATGTATTGGGCAGAGCAGTGGAGGACATGCTCCAGTTTGCTAAGATCTTGTATAATTGGGTTAGGGGCGCAGGGCCTCCACCTAAGGTCCGCTGCAGAGGGGGGCCGCTGTGAGTGCGTTCCTGCATATTTTGATGTGCGGGATACTTCAGAGCTTGACGTGAGCACGCGTTCCCTCACGCGTGCATAGATGTGGTAGGTAGTGCCGCATTTCACTGAAGCTAAGATTTATTTTCCACTTTTATCTCTGAATCAGTAATTGCATATTAATGAACAGAACTTTTCATAATAGACATAAAATATGCTAGTGTGCAATAGGAGAGAATTTTATTAAACTAAAAAAAGAGGACAATATTTTATGACTTTGAGATGAATTATAGTACAAATATGACCAGGGAAAGCTAAATTTACATTGAAAGGAAAATCAGGCTTAGACCACTGTTACATATATAAATTTGAGTGAAAAGTACAGGCTGCAAAAGTGTGCTTATTATAGTATTCCACATACTATCCTATAAAAAGTAAGATTAATATTTGCTGTGCTGGTAATTCTCTGCATTCACACGTGCAGAGCTGGCTTGGATAATACTTTCCCCCTCGACTCTCTTTAAGCAATGCAGATGCATCTAGCCAGGGGCAGATATGCAGCCTTTGAAGCAGTGGGACGCGTCAGTGTTGTGGGCCTACAGCTCCCTGCTACCAGCACTCAGCTGGGATTGAACCTGAAAAGAGTCCATGACAACTTAGGGCAGGCAGGCTGGGCAGGGCAGCAAAGCGTCCTGATGGCCCAGCTCGCAGCACTCACCACGTGCTCACGCTGAGGCAGCTGACCAAACACCCGAGATACTTCCTCAAACTGACTTAGGAGGAGGAAACAGGGGTGCCTCCAGACTTAGGGGCTGCCTGTCACCAGAATGCAGAGTTCTTTCTGCAGACCTCTCTGCATATTGCCAGGTGGTGCTGTGCCTCCTACCTGGCTCAGCTCACTGCCCTCATGCACTTCCTGCCAGTCTCACAGTCACTCAACCCCAGGCCACCCTCCTCCTCTCAAATTAGCAAACCTTGGGCTCCTCCGTGGGTAGTGACCTTTGCTCCAGTGAGCCATTGTTCAGACTGGAGTTGGGACCCCTTGAGCTCCCCCAGTTGCAGACATGGGCTTGTCTGTCTGTCCCGGTACCATAGTTGGCACTGGAAGTGGTAGAGTGGAATTCACTTGCTAGAATTCCAGTAATTTTTCCCTGATATTGTAAGTATAATCTCCTCTAGGCTGAGATGAGGCTGTAGCAGACCATGTATGTGGTTCCTTCAAATTAAATATTTAAATGAAATATGCATTTCAATTCCCATTCTCTGAGGCAAAGAAATAATGCTTCATGCAAAAATTTTAAGATATGCAGTTTCATTGGGAATCTCAGTAGTTAAAAGCAGCACTTACTCTATCCTGCTTATCCAGAAATATACAGCTTTTGGATCAGTAATTTGCATTTTACCTATGCCAAGAAGGATTGATGGCTGCAATAATTACCACGTTGTTGCAAGCAGTGAGAGAACTGGACTAGTATTTTCCAAGAGTTGACAGTAGCACACCAGTAAAGAGTCACAAATGAGGAAGCTATGGCAATTGCTCCCAAGTGCTACCCTTTTTCTAGCTGTCTGCTGGAAAGAGGGATCCCAGACAATCACCAGACTGATGTTGTGAGAACACAAACATCATAATTTAAAGAAGCAAAGATGGCCCAGTGGGGGGCTGTGTACGCCTGTGGTCCAGGAACGCTTGAAGGCTGGAGCAGGTGGACTCCAAGCCAAGGCCAACGTGAGCAGCTTTCTGAATTACAAAGGCCTTGTCTCAAAATCATATGTAAAATTTAAAAAGTTCTGGGAATATGGCTTCTTGCCAATATTAATTCAAATTAACTCCCAGTACCACCACAGAAATCAAGATATTTGGAATTTAGGGGAAAGTATATTAGGGAGAACACCATTTCTCTAAAAGAAGTTGAGAGTTCAGGTGAATGTGGTGATTTTTTTCTTGAGTGAATCCTACCCTGTAATTGGTGTTGAAATAAAATGTTAGAGGTTAGTCTTTATAATATCAAATTGATGTACAAGTAAAATAATTGTATATACAAATAAGTTCAACATTCTTAGAAGTATGTATCTAACCACTAAATATAAAATATTTTAAAACAAAAATAATTTAAATTCAAAAATTGCTATGAGTCTAGGTATTATTTTTGCTTTCATGTTAAAACATTTTGGTGTTTGATTTTTTAATACAATGGTCCTCAAATGTCTCAAGTGAAGTATTTGTCCTGTTGATTATATACAAACCATCTCGCATGAGGTAGGCTTTTGCCTGTCCTCTCTCGCACAGTGAAGGACATCTCAGCTATTCTGTTTTGTGCACATGTTGACAGCTCCACAGAGGTTCCTAAGTCTGTTTTTTCTTTCATCATCATCTCATTTGTGCCACTTGCCTCTCTTATTTTTCTATAGGAGGAGGGTTAAACATAAACTACTTAAGTGATGTCTCCACTGCTGCCCTAGGAGGGATACACACGGCCAGAGCTACTCCACACGCACTCTGCCCAGCTCATCATTGTCTCGCCAGTCCACCCGACTGCAGTGTGCAAAGGCTGCAAGATGAGCAGCTTCTGACACAGTTTGGTATAATCAGATTAATTCCCCAGTCTTGCTGATACCTGGTAACATAAGATATGAAGTGTCTGAGAAACTTTTCTTTCTTTCTCTTTTTTTGAGGAACTGGAGATTGAGCTCAGGCCTTTGTGCTTGCCAGGGAAGTGCTTATTCCACTGAGCTGTCTCCCCTGCCCCTGAAATTTGCTTCTATTTATAGCTACAAATACAATATTGAAACATGGGTGACTCGTGTGGTAATTTGCCAATTGGTTCTAGATCTTTAGGTTCACTTTAAGCTCCTCTGATGGACGTTAAGGTGCCTTTGCCCTGAAGGAGTGATTATCTAAACTATCTGCCTCAAAACTATGAAAGAACATGGGTGTTATACAAAAAAACAAACAAACAAACAAAAAAAAGAAAACCATATTCTAAGTGAGATTTTGGCATACAAAATGTAAGTTTCTTCTCTAGAGAAAGTAAATGTCTGAACATGTCAGTCCTGTCTTGTGTACAGAGGATGGATCTTCAGTCTCTTGAATTCTGAGAGTGGCATTTAAATAACATACCACCTTTTCCTGAGATCTTCTAGAAGATTTTGGAGATGATTGGCATATGCACTTTGTCAGTATAAAAAGGTTTAGTTAATAAGTATTTCAAAAAGTTATTCCAATGTGTCCATTTGCACTTTAAAACTCTAGGCCTGCTCTTTCAGGACAATTTTGGATGGGCTTCTGACTGCTCTCCTGGCTTTCCTCACCGTTCACCTGTTCTGATAAGAATGCCTCAGTTATCTTCTCCGGTTATTAGTCACAGCACAGTGTAGCAGAGGACACAGGTCAGCAACCAGTCTTCATTTGGCCTGTGGGCGTACTCTTGATGTATTTGTGTTATAGCTTGCCATTTCGCTCCTCTGCTGGTATGCAAGCGAGACATTTGTTTCAGACTTTACATTCTTCAATTTTCAACTTTGTCAAGTTCTGGGTAGAGGGGCATCTAAGTGATGAGGACTTATGTCCACAATAGCAGTATCCGATTGCTGTACACTCTAGGGATTTCTCTAAAAGATAGCAATGAAAGGCAAACACTTAATTTTTTTTAATATATTCTTGAAATGGATCTGCTTAACAACTCCTAACTCTGTAACCATTTTACTTGTATAAGCAACTTATAAATATCAACAATTGTGTGAGTTAAAATGACTGGAACATCTTTCTTCTTTGTGAGTTGAAAGATTGCTTACAAGGGCCAGCTTGATAGCTCAGTAGATCAAAGCACCTACTTAGGCAGAGTACAGTGGCTGAGGCTCGACCCCTGGGCCTGCCCTGCCAGCACCACCCCTAGGGTGTGCTGAGACAGGGATTGAGACTGGGCATGGTAGCATATGCCTGTAATCCCAGCACTTGGGAGGCTGAAAACAGGAGAATTACTAAGAGTCAGATCTATTTAGTGAGATCCTGTATATCCTGTCCTAGATACAGAAAAAAGAAAAAAAAAGAAAGATTGTTTACAGTATTTAAAAACAAAAAATTCTTGGGGCTGCTTAGATAGCTGAAAAGACTAAAGCACCTGCTTAGGCAAACTTAAGAAAGCACAGGGACTACATTTTGATCCCCAGTACCACAAGGTTGGACTGAGCCTGACAGAGTCTGGGCACAGAGCCACATGCCTATAATCCTGGTACTAGTCAGGCTGTAAGCCAGAGGATCACCACAAGTCTGAGCTGTGTGATAAGACCCTGTGACAATTAAATACATTTTTTTAAAAAGCCATTCTCAAAGAGATACTGTAGAAAAGTAAACCCAACTCATCATTACACTTGTGAATTTAACAATTTATACAGTGTATGAATTTTACCAAAGAAAATGCAGAATGCTCGTGGCAAGTGCTCACTATTCTTCATTAAGAAAATTCAAATTTAAACAACATTGTGGTTAGGTCTGAAATCAAACAAACAACCAGAATGCACATTCTGATGCAAGAAGATTTATTGGAGGTAGGATCAAGCGGGCTGGCTGTCTAGTGGACCAAGACAGTCCTGGACAAAAGGGGACAGAGGATTGTGTAAAGATTTTAGGGAAGGGTGTTTGTGGGCTGAAACAGCCAGATGGCAGGTGGAGCTCAGTTTTCTTCTTTGTGGTTTGGCTCTCTGCCTGGGGCCAAGGGGAAGTAAGCTTATACAGAACAGGAAATGATTGGGGCAGGTTTCCTGGGAAATCAAGAGAGAGAATGTTTGGGGCAGGGTGCTTGGGAAACCTTGAGTCCTGACCCATCAAATGTCATATACCTTTACTCTCACCACAATGACTAAAATTAGGAGGACTGACAACAGTGAAAGCTGCTGAGAACACAAAGGAAGGGGTCCACATTACCGCGGAGATGGAAGACAGTGCAGCCAACTGGAAGCAGCAGCTGCAGGTAAGTGTGTATTTGCTGGTCTTGAACTCACAACAATCCTCCTGCCTCAGCCTCCCGAGTGCTGGGATTACAGGCATGCGCCACCACGCCCGGCAAGAATGAATTTTTAGAAACAATGGAGGTTAAGAGCAGAATGTATTTATTGGGAGGGGAAGCTTCTGTCAGAGAGAGGGAGAGAAGGGGACCTGAGTTCCTCAGGCGGGTTCCCAAGGACCTTGCCTCTTTTAGGGATTTTTTAGAGTGAATCCACGAGGTGAGGCAGGGTCCAAGATGGGAAACATAGGAGCTCACAAGGTGGGCATAAGATGGAACAAAACTATGGTCAGCCAGTAAGATGACAAGCATACTTGCTCAAGCAAAACTGATTAAATCAGGATCAAATGAGGGCATTATCAGGTAGCAAGCAGACATGAATACAGAACTGGGGCTTTTCCTGCAGGGCCTGGGTTAACGACTGACTCTCCTGGCTTTCTCAAGGTGATAGAAACCTGTTCAGAATATTAGTCCCTGATGTCCATCCCTAGGGAGTATGTGGGCACATTTGTTTTGTCTTTTGTCTTGAGGTCTGGCCCATGGTGGAGGTGCCTGTCTGTCCCACAGTTACAAGGTATCTTGTCTTCCACATGGGATCCTTTGAGGGCCTAGCCCTGTCTGACTACCTGTAATATTTCTGTCTATCTCAGCTGCCTACACCAAAAGGGCCATTAACACGATAACATAATAAAAGCTTGGTGTGACACTACAGTGGAATACCATTCACCCGTATGAAGTAATCACCTACTAATATCATTAACTTAAAGAGACAGTTAAATTTTGAGGCTTTGAATAAAAGCTAAAAATTTAGACTAGTTTTTATAAAATTTAAATTACATAAAATTCTGGAAAATGAAGATATATAGCAACAAAAAGCACATCAGTAGTTTTCAGGAGCCAAAGGTAAAAGAGAATGTCAGTAGACTGACAGTTCTCCATGATGGAAAAATCCTATGTCTTCTATATGACATTTAGCCATGTGTAATGTTTAATATGCTAAAATATATATCAGTCAGGAAAATCTTATCGTATGTAAATCATGCACCAATAAATCTGACATTTACCCCACGTTCATACCCACAAAACAGACTCTTATCACCATCCTCACATTTAATTTGTTACAGATAAATTTTCTAAAAATCTTATCTGACAAGGACATCAGCTATTAATTCTATGGACTCTTTCTGATCCAGTCTCATTTATTTTCATATTCACGACAGTGTCATCTTTGTATTTAATCAGTAAATTTATTTTAGCTGTTTCTTCCACTATAGATTCATTTTTTATCTCAATTAGAGTATGTTTAGAATTTTTGCTTTTATTTATTTATTCATTTATGTTTATTTATTTATTTATTTTAAGTTTAGTGTCAATTTGTTCAAAGCCCAACAGAAAACCAACACCTGATGTTTGTTGATTACTATTCTTGGGCAGGATTCAATATCCAAGGTTTAAATATATTAGTTATTGTTTGAAGCAACCATGGTGGAGGACATTGCTTTCATTCCATGTATGGAAAGCTGAGTCCAAAGGAGAAAAACACTTAGCCCAAGTCAGAGCTAATAAATATTGTACTCGGGTCACTGCCATTCATGAAGTAAGCCACGAGCTCACACCACCCTCGGTTCTGGGGCCCATATTACAGATTCAATTGTCCTTCACTATTCTGCCAGAAATCCTGAGGAGCAGAGATCTCTAAGTTTGATGCTCTTAATCTCATAAAAAGAGATTAAGATGAAAGATTTTCCACAAGGGTTTCACCTGATTTATCAGCTAAACTAGGGACAATGTGTTTCCTAAAATCCTTTCCCACCAGGAACACACTGTGCTGGGCATAAAGGACTGCGCCTCGCATCTAAGCACTCTGGAGGTTGTATGAGAATCATATCTTTGAGCCTCTCTTGGGAAGCTTGGTTAGTCAGTGAGACTCGGCTTCACAATAAAATGTAAATAAATCAGTGGGCTGGGGTCTAGCTCGGGAAGGTGCTGAGTTAAATCTATAGCAAAGTAAAATAAGCAAAGAATATATTTTTCTTAGATATTGTTTCTACAACTATTAGATTACTGATATTAATTTTAGGTCTGATCATAATTTTAAAATCATTTGTCTTTATTAAGTTAATATAGGCAGAGCAGTAAAATTTAGCAAGAATATATTCCATTCCTTTTGACGTGTGGCAATTTATTTCTAGACAGCTCCTGAAATTAGGTAGGAAATAAAGGACTGAGAGACAGAAGTTGCCCCGGGCCTTGCCGAATTCCTCCCACAGTGCCTCTGACGTGGTGAGATGAGGAAACGCCTTCTCTCTGCTTTGAGGGTCTCGAAGGCCGGGCGTGTGGGGTTCACTGGCCAGACGATGCCACTGCACCAAGCGTCTGAAGCTGTCAGTGCACTCTGTGAGAAAGGCCAGGGTCCTCTGGATCTCCAGGGATTCGAACTCTGGATTCACGGTGGTTCCCCACTTCAGGTTCCCGACTGCACGCTCAGCTAAAGCTTGGCTGTGCGGACCCCGCTGCCCCGCAGCCAGCCGAGCGGCAGTGGCTGGCTCTCCCGCTTCCTCATCACCCTCACACCTGGGATGCACCTGCTACTTTGTTGCAGAGCCTGAGCACCGGCGTGAGCGTGGATTCAACACTGGGAAGCAACCCTTCCCATCCCGCCCAGGCGCCAGCAGCAGCCAGCGGGTGCTTGGGTCCTGCAGGCCCCATGGGCTCCCTCCGGCTGCCCTTGCCTTCTCAGGCCTCATCCAAGCCTATTTTCCCTGGACACGAAGATTGAAAGTGTAGCCCCTTATCTGGGATTTCTGTTTTCAAAGACGTTCTCATCTTCCCGTCTGTCAACTTTAGGTTTTTTCTTTTTTTTTTTTTTTTTTTTTTTTTTTGTGCAGGGTCTCACTATGCATGCAGCCCACATTCATAGTGATCTTCCTGCTTTTTGCCTCCCATGTGCTGGGATTACAGGCGCTCGCCACCACGCCCAGATTGCATCTCCGGCTCAGCGCGCCCGAAGGCGGGGCCTGCGCGGCTTGGGGAACCAAAGATCAAGTTTAAATTAGATGCTGCCCTAAGTTTTACTGTCTGTAGTCAGAGGAAGCACTGCCTTAGCCAGGGAGCAGGTGGCGTGCACACGGGGATCTGGTCCGCAGTAATTTTTCTATGTTGTGGGTAAAATAGTCACTAGATAAATCAGGCTAGTTTTAACTGGCCTTCTCTTCCCCACAACCATTACTATAATTTTCATATTGAATTTCCATTTATCTTATTTTCCATGTCTGTTGGTCCCATGGAAAGCAGAGATTCCTCAAAATCAATCCTTGAAATGACTTCACCACACGCTTAATTGAGTAAAACCAGGATACATAAATTAGATTTTGAAAAACGTGAGACAGGAAAGAAGTAGTCATCCTAAGAAACTGCCATAGAAATAAGAAACTGTTACCAACTAAAATATAGGGCATCCTGTTAAATCTGAATTTCAGATAAGTAGCAAATATTTTTTACGTGAACATGTGCCAAATATTTTAAGGATTTTTACATGAAAAAAAATCGCTCTTTGTCTAAAACTCCAGCTTAGGTGTATTTTTAGTCTTCTCTGCTTAGGAACTCTACTATTGTGCTAGCAGGAACAAGCGTAAGGCCTCCTGAGACATCACAGGGACCAGACCTCACAGCCTTCCTCTGGGGAACCCAGAGGCTGCGCCTTCCGGGAGAGGGCAGCCGGCTGCTCTGCTGCGTCCGCCTCGCCCTCCGCTGGGCTTGCAGCAGGGCCGCCCGCCCCTCCACGCGCCTGAACGGTGCCAATCCTGATTGGGGCCAAAACAAGCCCGCAAAAGCGCAAGCTGAAGGGCGTTTCTCTTCCCTTGTGAGTAACTCATTTTCTGGGACAGGTGCTCCTCTCAAGATAGAACCACCATCGCGTTCAACATCAGCGTATCAGATTTCTGTTCCCAAAAAGACCTGCGCACACAGACACAAAACTTTCGTAATATTAGAAACTGTCTTTTGAAGGTCTACTTATTCTACATTGTATTATTAACTTAAATGAGTGGCCCTCAGGAAGATAGCTCAGTGGCAAAAGAGCTTGCCTCGCGAGCGCAAGGTCCCAAGTCTCATCCCTGGTACCACTAAATGAATAATAAATAAATAAATCAATGAGTGGCCCCGTGTGGCTTGTTGATCTGTAGCATCAGCCTCACCTGGGAACCCCTTGCCAACAGACATTCTTGAGCCATTCGCTGATCTTGTAATGACAAGTGCTCCAAAGGAGGCCCATGAATCTATTTGTTTCTAAGCTATTTCAGTGATTTTTATGCACATTCAGGCTTGATTCTTAGTACTTTACATAAATAATTGATCCCATCAGCATATGAGGCTGATTTTCTTATATGCAAATTTTACTGTGGTAGAATAAATATAAAAAATTAATAATTTCAGTCACTTTAAGTGTACAGTTCAGTACTACAAAGGGATTTTTTGACGTTTTTATAGGAACTTCACCATCATTATCATCTCCTAAAAAGTAGCTCCCCATCCCGCCTTCCTCCCAGCCCCTGGTACCCACCCCAGCTTTCTGTATCTATGGTTTTAATCACTCCTAAGTAGCTCAGGTAAATGGTATCGTACATCTGTCTTTTATGATCAGCTTACTTCATGTAGGTGATGTCTGCAAGGTCCATCCGTGCTGAGTTTGCATGGTTTCCTCATTGCTTAGGACAGGAAAATATGCCACGGCTGCCAGACTGCAGCATGTCTCCACCCACGGCGTGCTCCGGCTTACCCATTGCATAAAGTGCTGTCATTCACAAGGGCACACAAACACCTCTTCAACATGGTGCCACTTATTTACTTTAGGGTGCAGCTGTGGACCAAGACAGCAGTCCACGGCAGCCTTCCTTACTGAGGCAGAAGCTCATGCTCGGTCCAGGACTGCGTCAGTGCTGTGGTCCCCTCTGCTTGCTGAGCTAACTCTAATCTTAACCTTCGGAAGAGGGTCATGCTTCCTTCACAGCCACTAGGCCACCCCGCATGCACAGGTCTTCCAGTTTCTGCGTGTCTTCTCCAGGGTTTGTCATTTGCTTTTTTGCTCTCTCTCTCTGTCTGTCTATCTATCTATCTATCTATCTATCTATCTATCTATCTATCTATCTATCTACCTATCTAGTTATCTATCATCTATCATCTATCTATATCTCTTTTAAACAGTAAAAAACCATTAGAAATAAAACAGAATTTCACTAAATAATAAAAATTTAATATTGGTTGTTATATTGCATATTGTTGTCTTCAAATTAGTTGTTCAGATTACTATAATTTGTCAAAAATCACAAAAAATAAAAAGCGGAGAGAGAGAGAGAGAAAGAGAGAGAGAGAGAGATTCAGCTTTGCTGCCCATTTCAGTAGGTTAGCAGAAGTCAGCAGTACAATTATCCAAGCTATCCCGTGTGTCTGTGTGTAGATAAATTTCTTTTTCTCTCCTTTCTTAACTCCTTTCCCTCATCTCAGTTGTTCCTTCTCTTTGAAAAACTTCTTTCTCTGTCACAGTACTTTTGTATTTTATTTTGTATTAGGGCTTCATGAAGTTGCTTTGCTGACCTTGAGCTCTGGGTCCAGCCTTCTTCATCTCCCAAGCGCTGAGCTACAAGCCTGGGTCCTCAAACCTGGCTATATTTTGATAAGGGTATCTCAATAAAACTGTAATTTGTAGTTCCTATCAATAGTTGCACTAAAGCATATTTTCACATGCTGTCGGCCACTTGTGGGAATAAATATATAAGTCCTTTACTTATTTTTATTCGATTTGTTTTTATTTTCTTTGTGTTCTAGATATACATACATATCAATATTTCTTGTTAGTCTCTCACAAGGTTCTTCCAATCTGTGTTTGCTTTTCTACTGTGTCCATAGTGCTTATTGATGAACAATTTTTATAAAGTTAATTAAAACCAGTGTGTCTATTTTTTATCTAATATTTTGTTGCAATATATAGAAAACCACTGCCAAATCCAATGTGGAAAATTATTGTCTTACATTTCCTTCTAAGTATTTTATAATTTTAAGTTTAAAAGTTACATCTTACATCTATTTTGAGTTCTTTTTATAGCACTAGGTAAAAGCCAACTTCTTTCAGTCTTCCTGCACCTGTTGTTGAAAAGGCTATGGTTTCATCACTGAATGATCCTCAGATCCTTTTTGGAAATAATTTAGCAACACGAGTGAGGGGTTATTTTTCAGCTCTTTTGGTCCATTGGTCTGTATGTTTGTCTTTATAACAGTGCCATAATGTTTTGATTACTGAAATTTTATAGGAAGTTTTGGAATCAGAATATATGAACCCTTTCACTTTAGTCTTCCTTTCCAGTGTTGTTTGGCCCCTGGAGATTTTTTGAGATATCATCTGAACTTTTTTCTATTTTTGCAAAAGGTGTCTTTGGCATTTTGATAGAGATTTAATTAAAAAATAGATGGTTTTTGTGTAATAGTGACTTTTTAACCATGTTAAACCTTTCATAAATATAAATATCTTTTCATTTATTAAGTCATCTTAATTTGTTTCAATTGTATGGCATTTTGTAGTTTCACTATAAAAGTCTTTCCATTCCTTGGTTAATTTCTAAGCATTTTTTTTGCAATGTTGCTGTAAAAGAAATTTCATAGCTAATTTCCTGTTCAGATTCTTCATTACTTGTGTATTGAAATGTAACTGATTTTTAAGTATCAACTTTTCTCAGCTTATTTATAGACATTAACATTTATACATAAAACTAACATTAATCTGTGTGGTTTATGAAGACATAAGTGTTAGCAAAATATGAACCACCTTCTAGTTGGATGGTATGCCAGAAAAACATTTTAAGTTTGACATTAAAGAACTATGAGACTATTCTATTATAAAATAACATTTCTAGTGGATCTTATAGGGAATATCAGACTTGAGATAGATGTCAGAGGAAGGCTAAAACAAATTATTAGAATTATAAATTCAATGTTTAGGAAAACATGAATATTAACTCACTTAGACTAGAACATCCATTGAGACAAAAATGGAAAAACATTAAATCATATGTCATAAGGACAGCATAAGACTCACAAACTTACTTAGAGTGTGAAGCCCATAATCTAAAAATCAAACGAGGAATATAGAATGTATCTTTAAAATGTTTTTAAATTAAGATACGCTTCCTCCTGAAGTGCTTCAGATAAAGCTTTGAACTCACAGGCATGATGTATGGCTTGCTGAGGCTGCGTTGACGACTCTCCAGCAGTGTTGCAAGGCCGGTGTTGATCGATGGAATGCGCTGCCATCTAGCAGGCCCGTAGTCGAGCTCACACTGCATGGCTGGGCTGTGTAAGTTTTGCATAATGATAGAGAGCCCTCATTATGGAATCATATATTAAAATTGCTTCATTACACACAATTTATGACGTTCACCTTGGTATACTGTGCAATGTTCCTTATCCCAACATTTTTCAGCATATACACTAAATAGATCATTACCCACTCTTCATTTGGATGCTGAAAGACAGAATGTTTCAGTGAAATGAGGTATCATAGATTTTAGAATCGCTTTACTTTATAATGTCTGAAAATTATAAAGATGCTTCAAATTCTATTAGTAGTTTCCTGTCACATCATATTAAAAATCTGATAAAAATCTTTGGAAATATTTATATCATCAATATTACTTAGGTACAGTATAAATGACTTAATAAGAATTAGTCATCATTTATAAAAATTTATAACTCTATTTAAGTTTTCATAACTTAAATTTGTAAATATGGAGGCCAACCAAATAGCTCAGTGGATTAAAGTGCCTGCAAGCAGGGAGGTTCCATCCCCAGACTTGCTGGGCCAGCCCCAGCCCTGGGGCATGCTGAGAGGGAGATTGAGACTGGGTGTGGAGGGCACACCTGTAATCCCAGCTCTATCACTATGAGTCTGATCTAGTAGTGAGACTTGAACACCCTGTGGACCCTTCCCTAAAATACAAAATAAATAAATATAAATTTGTAAATATGGAGATGAGTATCACAGAAAGTTTATGTGTATACGATGATTTTCTTTTTTCATATAAAAGTGCTTTGACAAACAAAAGTTGCATTTTATATCATCTACAACTACTTTTAAATTAATAGTGAAACTAGTAGCAATTACTTTTTAACTCACCTATAAAAGAAATCTCTGACCAGGAAAGTTGTCAAAAGATGGATAACCTACCTGTTTTTGGACAATAACCCCCAGAGCAAACAGAAGTTTGGGATGTTGTTTTTCTCAGTATTTCAGCCAGCATGTGCCTTCGTAACAGAACGCCACAGAGAGAAGCGACTCGGCAGCACCAATTCCGGAGGCCGCAGAGGCCCAGGCAAGGTGCAGGACCTCGTGGAGTTGTGCGGAGCCTGCTTCCTAGGCAGTGGCCCTCCTCCACTGCGTCCTCGCCGGGCAGAGCGTGGAACGTGGCTTCAGCTCTGAGAGTCCTAGGACTCTGGTGCTGCGTGCGAGGGCTCTACTTTCTCAACAAAGCAGCTCTCGATGGTTCCTGTACTGCTTCCATCACACAGGGGGTCTGGACTTCTACATATGAACTGGGGAGAGGCCAGAGAGTTGCTCCCTGACACTCAGATGAAATCTGACTTAATGAAAGAGCATAAGGAGAATACAATACTGTAGAGCTGAGTAGCACAGAGTTGTATCCTAGAAGGATAAGTCATGTAGGAATTGCTTCATACTGGCGTTACTAATTTTATATAGCACAGCCAAATGAGGTTTATGTTTTTATTTGTTTCTCAGGGACAATTAGGCAAGCACAACTTATCCTCTATACCCCAGCAGTCAGAGAAGGGGTGCAGAGCATGGCTGAGTCTGTGTGGGGGGAGGTGGTGTCTCTGCGTTCATCGTTGTAATCTCACATATGCACATGGCCCGCAGAAGGGGCTTAGGACAGTTTTCTTGGTGAGTCACTCACCCTGATTGCTTAGCGTTTGACAGTTGCTTAGTGTCATAGATTTTCTTCATTTTAATTAATTGTCAGAGACGAGATAAATTGGCTCAGAAACCATATACAATTTCTGGGTCACAGACTATTTTACTGGATTTATACAAGTAACCATAAAATTATGTTAAAAGAAAAAGGTTCTTTGAGTGTCACAACCTTATGGATTTCATACTTTCATTGTAATTCCAAATTCATGATTGATTGTAAATAATAATGCCTCTAATAACATAATTAAAAGAAAAGTGGCTGCATTCATTCAAATACAATGCATTAGAAAACATGCGTTGATTGGGAAAATGTAGACAATGATTTTTTTAAATTCAGCAACACACAGTACAGTGATTTGTGTCATTGCATGATTTGCCTAGTTGGGTATTTATTTTGGAAGGTGAGGAAAATGGAATTGTGAATATTTTACATACAACTACTTCTGTTTTGAGAATGCTAAATTGTACAACCCATGCAAATATCATTTATTCAGAGAAAGACCATCTTGAAATATCACTAGGAGGTTGACTCATGTTCCTTTATAAAGTGAACTTTTAAAATTAAATTTTATTCCATAATTGGAAGAAAGACAAAGAAATGTACTACAGAAAATAGAACTCTGCTTTCTTTGGGCATGCTGTGCTAAGCCTGGCTACACTGTTGAGGCATGCAATCAACAGTGGGGATTCGGAGATGGCAGCTCGTGCTCTTCCTGGTGGCTCGTTTTAATTATCATCCTGGATGCGAGATGTTTATGAAGTTAGGAAGGCAAGTTTGGATTGGGCAGGGCAGGGCCTGGGGAATGGTGCAGGTGCTCATGCAACCCCAGACCTCTCCCGCGCTGGCTCTGTGCTCTCTGCTTTCAGATCACCGTAAGATGAGCAGGTCTTCTCTTCTAGGACTCTGCACTGGGGTCAGCCACTTGTGGACTGAATCCTGTGAAACTGTAAGTCGAATAAACTCTGCTTCTCCGAGCTACAAGGACAGGTGTTTTGTGCTAGCAACTGAAACCTGACAAACACATTGGGAAGGGCAATCATGATTATTTTGTAAGATATGTTAGAATATCTAAATTCTCTCTCTCTCTCTCTGTCTCTCTCTCTCTCTCTGTGTATCTGTCTCTCTCTCTTCCTCTCTCTTCCTCTCTCTGTGTATCTCTGTCTCACAAGGCCACTGGTAGAAGATAGAAAATCTGTCAGCAGAAAGAAGCAGCTGTGCCAACAGGCTGAGGGATCTGCCCTGGAGCCAACAGGTGATACTCAAGGTAAGGACCAGAGACCCCTGAAAAGAGCGGTACTCATCTTCAGTGGGAGTGAGGACCCAAGCCCCACTGAGGATGGGGATGGCTGAAGGCATACCAGGAAACCAACACCACGTGCTTCTGCAGGAGAGCGCAGTGCCTTCTCCCCTCCAGTCCTCTTCCTATGCTGCTGGCAATGGTCCTCCGTCTTGGGGCCTCCCACTCCAGCCCCAAGCTGGTGACACAGCTGACCGCTCATGAGCCCATCGCGTGCTTGGATGAACCGCTCACTTCTTTTCGGTGGGGATACTCTGCACGTGTTGCTCGGCCATGGGGCTGGACTCCTTGTGGGGCGAACGCAGGCCTGGCTGAGGCATGGACGCCAAGCCTTCTGTGCTCTCACCAGCCGTAACTGATCCAGAACAGCCAGTCAGCACTGTGGAATCACATGGTGTGGACCAACATGCTCTTTCCGCATATGAAACAATTAGCTCAGTGCAATGGTTTTGAAAATATGTCATACCAAATCATAATACCAGCAGTAAGCTGTATTTCTTTTTTATATGAAAATACAATGGTGTACCCTAAAAATAAAACTATTTCCCTCACCAAAAAGTGAGAAATATTTCTTCATCTCACCTTTCTTATGGAGAGGCAAATTGTGTTCATGCTGTGTGCACATTTACAGCAAACAGAAATAGTATTTTTATCATTCTGTCCTTGTTATGACTCAGATGGAAAAAGTCTCATCTGACATACTTTTGATTACATTTAAAGGCAACTTATCGGTTTTCCAAGATTGTATTAGTTTCAGACACTCCCCTTTGTTTCTAAGCTCAACAAAGACAGAAAATTAATTTTGCTACTACTTAAGACTATAAAGTTGCTAGTCAAAAATAGTACTGGCAGGCAGATTCCAGAGCAGCAACGCTGACATCCAGTGATTACTGCACTACTGCGCAGTCCCTAAATAGATAGGACATGGAAGACAGCACCCATCTGCTTTAGGGTGTAGTCAAAGTGAAATTCTCCTGTCATCTGTCTGGCTGATCCATGTGTGCAGATCAGAGCCTTGGAAACATTATGCAGTCATTGTTTCAAGTCTCTGGATTATCAACAACTGTGTTTCAATAAGCACTTATAAAATAATTTATATTAAAATTAATGTGCTGCCATGATGTATTGAAACTTTTCCTAGTGCAGAAGTGGAGTTAAACAGATAGCTCAAGACAGATGTGATGGCACAGACCTGTAATCCCAGTGCTCAGGATGCTGGAGCAGGAGGATCATTGTGAGTTCAAGACCAGCCTGGGTTGCAAAGTGAGCTCAAGGCCAGCTGAGCTGCATATTGAGACCCTGACTCAAAAAGAAAAAAAAAAAAATCAATAAAAACTCATTTTGTGAAAATGAGGTTGTCCCCTCTTCTTAGGTAAGTAGAGAAAGAGGAGGGGATGCTGTTTGCGATACTAAGATATAAATGCATGCGTGTGTATTAATATCTTTCATCAGTGAAATTGTATTTCACTTACTAAACAGCACTTTGCGTTGTATACAGTTATAGTTCTGCTAATTAGATGTGTTAGTGTTCTGCTAGTACTAATATTTCTGCTAGAAATACTAGCACATAAGACAATATTATTGATATTACTTCAATAATAAATTTTAGAATCTTTCATTATAGATTATCTGCTTCTTATAAATCATCTAGGTTAATGTAATTATATAAAACATTTAAAAAGTATCAAAAGACTAATACTCCTAAGTTCAAATTTTAGCAGATTTTTCATTGTTTTTTTCTATAGGTATTAAAACTCAATTTCTATGGGTCTCCCCACTGGATAGGAAAGCATAACATTTTTAATAAACTAATTTTTGTATTCCTGGATGGCTAGTGCTTTCTGTACACCTACTCAAAGTCAGACAATTTACACAGTACGCACAAGATCACCAGTGTTTATACTGTCAGAATTCTACACTCCTAACATTTCACATGTAATTTTTGAAAAAATTACTCTTTATGCTATTCTGTTCTTCCTTCCTTAGAGCTCAAAATCAAGAAGACAGATTCTCATAATTGTTCTTAGGATGCCAACTCTTATTCAGAGATATGAATTTTTTAAATATAAAGTAATGATAGCATTTCTTATGATTTGTGCTTTCAAAATTGAAACATCCAATTGCAGCCTGAAAAAGTTTCCAGAATGACACAATATTTACACAGCACACTGCAAATTACAGAGAAGTTTCTTACCGGAGAAGTGGAAGGAGCTGTTCAGTCAGTTAAGCAGTCAGAGTGTTTCTTCCTTATTGCTCACAACAAAAAGTGCCCCGTCTCGGTCTGCTCAGCAGAGCGGCAGGACAGAGCTCATGAAAACTGACGCTGGCAGAAGCCGAGTTTCGTGATCAGGACAGAAGAGCAGAGGCAGGGGCTGGCGCAACTCACCCCACTGGGCTACCCTGACCTGGCCTGGAGGGCTTTCCCCAGCTCCAGCCCGCGGTGGTGCAGGGAGCACGTGGCGGCCTGGCACTTTCGTGCTCACAAAGGAAGTCGCAGTGGCACGCCGCTGGCAGGGCCTGCCTCTGCAAGGGAAGGTGCCAGGGTTCCAGAGGGTCACGCCCTGGAGAGAAAGACGCAGTGTGGGTGCAGCGCACGGGAGCTCGCAGGAGAGAGAGGAAGAAGACGGGATTCCTGGCTGCAAGGCCCAGCTCCCTGCACAGCCCAGCGCCAGGAGGCGGCGGAGCAGCCAGCCTGGTTGGAGGGAGCCAGGGGAGGGTGTCCATTGTGGGCTGGATCTTGCAATTTGGGAAATCTGACATGTTTGAGTTCTTTATATGCTCTCAGTAGTGATGCTTCGTCTGAAGAACAGCTGATGAATGTTTTTCCTACACTGCGGATTTTCACTTGAGTTTTTTATTTTTATTTTTTTAAGTTAGCAAACTATGTATTTTTAATTCATTTTAATGAGAAAAAAGATAAAATAGCAATGAAACAGTTTCAGAACAGGTTAGCAAGACAATTACAACAGTTAACACATTGCATATTGTTGTCTTCATAGCAGTTCTTCAGAGGACAAGATGCAGATGTGCCTTAATGAGATCC
Organism: Ctenomys sociabilis; assembly: GCA_004027165.1. Lineage (NCBI taxonomy): Eukaryota > Metazoa > Chordata > Mammalia > Rodentia > Ctenomyidae > Ctenomys > Ctenomys sociabilis. The sequence continues at coordinate 9,441 of PVKA01004729.1, read as the reverse complement.
CATTCGTCGGTTCTTTGGGACAGTCCCTATGTGGTGGGGTTTTATTCGTAAAGTCTTTGCCGACATCAGTGTCTGCAAGAGCTTCACCTGTTCTCTCTTTAAGCAGATTAGATGTTTCTGTGCTAATACTTAAATCTTTGATCTGTTTCAAATTTAATGTAGCAGAGCGTGAAAGGAGGGGCAGGAGCAGGAGACAGGAATTGGAGTTCCTTGGAGCGCAAGTACAAATCCCCTGCAGCAGGGCTGAGCACTGCGCACCTCTAAGTTGCACCACTAAGGTTATTTTAAAAGAACACATTTATGGCTGATCAGATCTTATGTTTTAAAGCAATATTAAAAATAAATAGTGTTATGTTTTGGATGTAAGAGCATTATGCAGTCTGGATTGCTCTCCAAATCTTTTCATGTATAGATGCTTTGCAGTCCAAGAAGAGTGACGAGTTTATAAGGCAAAGGGTGATTTTATATTGTTTTGCCATTATTTTTTCCTCACAGAAAAAGAGGCCAACATTACTTTATCAGCAGTGATTGATTGAACAGCCAAATGGTCTTTCTGACAGGTGAAGTGATTTGTACTTCTCGCTTGTATGTGACTCTCAAGAGAAATGATAATATGTGTAATAATTGATAAGAGCATTTACTTTCAGTTTATTATTAATTTCATATCCATGGGCACTGTAAAAATTATCAATTTTACTTAATGAGGTAGATAGATTATTTTGTACTTAATATACTCTAATATCTAATTAAAATTTTAATGCACATGTAATTATAGTCACAGCCCATTCTAATTATTTAGGAGTAAAAATACATTGCTTGGCTTTCCTTCTACAGCCCCTGGAATTACACAGGATGAAGATCAAGTGAGGGTTACTCCCTTTCACTTTTCTGGTCAGATTTGTTCCACATTACATGCATCGACTGCTTTCTTAATCTAAAACAAACCTTCTTTTCAAATATTGTAGAAAATACCTCTTATTTCAGCCATGGAAAATACCCAAGATGGTGAGCCTTACTAATGCAAAAGTTTATTGTATTGATTAAATTTCCAGTGTTAGTATTAAATGGAGAAGTTGGGATATAGTTCAGTGGCTTAAGCACCTGTCTGGCAAAGCACGAGGTCCTGAGTTTGATCGCCAGTAACACATGCACAAAAAGAAAAAAAAATCAAAACATTAAATTGAGGAATATTTAAAAAACATACCAGCACATAATTGAAGGCATTTATAGAAAATAAATCTCTAAGTTTAGCATTTGGCCTGACATTTGCTAGAGTCCTGGCACACACGGAAGAGATGAAGCCCTCCCCCCAAGCTCGGCTGCCCGTTGCCTAAAATCTACCCTCGGGGAGAGCACAGATGTCACCCGCTTGAGAAACACTTCTCAAGTTTATACAGAAAATAGGGCAATATCCTTTTTTTCCTCCAAAATACAACTTGAGATTTGAATTCCTTGTACCCCTGCAATTTGTTTATACAAGAAAAAGCTATTTGATTGAACACTGTAAATGCATAGAAAAATGAACATCTTTTCCTTACTTATTGAAATAACTGAATGAAATCACTGAGTTGTATTAATATAGTTTGCATTTAAGGTGACAATAGAAAATATGCATTTGAACACCAGAGATTTTTTTTTTTTTTGTGGAGCTGGGAGTTGAACTCAGGTCCTTGTGCTTGCCAGGCAAGTGCTTATTCTACTGAGCCATCTCTCTGGCCCCAGCACCAGAGATATTTTATCAAAACAAAACAAAGGTTTGATTCTGCCCATTTGTATAGCTAAGATTCAGGAAATAAATATTATTAAGAAACAACCAGATTGTCAGACAACTAAAAAACATAATTTGGCAGTAGGTGTACTATATAGACAGGAATATGTCAAAAGCTGAGTACTGACAGAGCCAACATGCTTGTGTATGATAAGAGCTCTTTTGAAAAGCATATTTTGTTTAAATTGTCCTTCCAAGAGACTTCTTTCTAAACTCACTTAATGCCAAACATCCTTGGAATGTCTGTGTCTCTGTTACTTTTCTTGTTGTTGAGAAAAAAAAAATACTCAGCACCACAAGTTAAGGGAGGAAAGGCTAACACTGGTCATGTGTGCAGAGGTTTAGTCCGCAATCCCCAGCTCTGGGGCAGGCCACGGCAAGCAGGGCAGGCAGTAGGCAGCAAGGCATCTTCTCTCCGCCCTTGTATAGTCTATCCAGGACTCTATAGTCTATCCAGGACTCTTGTGCTTCGGATGGTGTCGCCCACGCCCAGGGTGAGGTCCCCTTAGTATGAGCATCACGTAGCCTAATCCAGCCACCTGCATAACACCTCCTTGTAACTGAAAAGCATATTGTGTTTAAATTGTCCTTCCAAGAGATTTCCTTCTAAATTCATTTAATGCCAAACATCCTCGTAAGGCTTTAGGGACCTCTACATACGAGTCCTACACTGTCATCCCAGGTGTATGTACAGTGGACAGTAGGATGCCAAGAGATGTTAAGGGAGGAGTCTTGAGGGCCAGGGATGCAGCTCAGCAGCACAAGTGGCTGCGTGGCAAGCACCAGGTCCTGAGCGTGACTCCGGGTAATCCACACCTACACACATACACACACGGAGAAAAGCATAAACTCACCCTGAACATTAATGAGGTAGTGGCAGAACCCGGGTTCAGGCACTCGCGGTGAGCCTCACTGCTTCATTTCATGCTTCTGCTGTTAATAGTGGGACTCCTGGTCTCCTCAGATGGGGAAGCTCCTATTTAGCCTTAACAGACAGTAGTTAGTTCCTCTTATAGTACATTAGTTGCAAAATTACTAGGAACTTCACAGATTGGTTGAAGGCAATAATTATGACATTGGTCACCTTAAGTTTTTTCTTTTTTAACTTTTTAAAATGTATTTAGCGCAGGGTCTACAGGGCCTCACTGCTCGGACCAGACTCTTAGTGTAACATGTGCCTATTTTCAAGCTCCCAAGCGCTGAGATTACAGGGGTGCACCACCATGCCCACGGGACCAGGCCGGCATGGCATGCCAAGGATTGAACCCCAGCTGCTGTACTCTGCCTAAGCAGGTACTTTAGCCCCCTGAGCTGTGGCTCGCCCTGGTCGCCTTAAGTTTTACAAGGCATTTTGCGAATGATTATTTCACCTTCACCTGCGTTCCTCTATGGGTGGACAGTGTGAGCACACTGAGTTAGTCCATCCTGCACTTTAGAGTAAACCTGGCAAACTTTTCTGTGAATGTCTTGGCACACACAGTGTGGATTTGTGGACCATAGTGTTCGCAACTCGCCTATGTACCGAACTCAAGCTCATAAACAGCTGTAAACATACACTAAAGATATGTGAGTATTTTCCAATAGAACCTTATTTACAATTCAGATAAGATGAATTAGCCTCATAGTTACATAAATTAGTCTTACAGTCATGATTAACCAACTCCTGCATTTGGGCTTTTAAAGATGATTTAAACATGACAGAGACAGAGATGTTTGCTAAAGCAATACACAGCCATGGATGCACATTTTATTGCTTCTACTAATAGCTCCACTGTGGTGTTTCTTTCAGGTGGAGACAGCTGCACTCTCACATACAAGCTGCTGAGCATTTTTTGTTTATATAATTCTGAATATATGGTGAGCATCTCAACAACTCCAGTGACAAATACGTATTAAATTTGGAGACCCCATGAACACACAGGCTGATATCCAAATTAACAGTCAGAAGAACAAAAGCTACTTTGACATGTGCCATACAGCTGGTGCAGGCTTTATGCCCGAGGCCAAGATCCACTTTGTGATCTTGGCCTCGGGCATAAACTGTGAGCTGTGAAAGACTGAAGTCACTCACGCCATGCAGGCCTGAGTTTCTGGGGAAGTCTCCAGCACACTTAACTGCAGCGCGGTGAGGAGCAGATGATGCAAATGCAGGGCACTGCCCAGATTTCTCACGAAAAGAGAAGCACAGGCTTTTTATGTGAAAGCAATTTTATTCCAAACGCCTGTGTCTGCAGCTGATTTCCTTTTCAATACAAAGTTTTAAAAGAGTGTCCATACGTGTTTATACTGTTACAAATGAAAAATTAAAATGGCGTATTTAAGGATATGCATAAGGAGAAAATACTGTGTATTTTATACGTAAGGTGAGGCTTTTTGTAAACAATACTTAGCTCTACACATTTCACTTGCAAAATATAGATGCAACTAAACCTGAAGTTATGTTTGCTTTATGTTGGGTAATGTTACTCTCCAAGAAATTAATGAAAATTCCAGATTTTGGCCTTCCCATACTTGAATGTCTTTGTTTCTAACTACAACTTTACAGGCACCTAATTCTCTTTGTTTCAATGACTTGAAGTTCTCATACACACAAATGCATACTCTCACACATTCCGTACAAGTGTGGCTTTGTTCTCAGCCTGGCTTGTTTGAATTTGTTCTGGAAAGAGAAAGGCATTTTCATATGCAGATTTTCCCTTCCATTTATTATCCAGACCTGCAATGCTCTAATGACCTGACTTTACCTTATTTCCTCCTGAATCTTGAGTTTCTTTGGTGAAGTTTTAGTTTCTCTTTCTGTTAACTTGTTCTCTTCAGCCTAAAATGCTCATAATTTCACTAGATATTTCTGTCTTTAACACTGAATCTCCTGTTGTCTTAATTTTACTCTTTTCAACTACAGTGAATAGTTTGAAAAAAATTTCTACTTGCTGTTTCTATTTTCTTCCTGTCTTTTACAAACCATTTCCAACTTTACCAGTGTCTTATACATATATACTGTATCTTCTTTAGCTATTTCAGGACTATGACTCTTTTAAACAATAAAAGTGTGTGGTACAGGGCTACAGGATAAATCCTGAGGGTACTTGACTGACCTTATCAGATACAAAAGTTACATTTCTTGTTATATAGGTCTGTTTTATCTTGGTCTTAACCATCTAGCAGAAAAGTATAAAAATGAGATATATAAAGTAAAGCCATATTAATATATTGAGCTGTGAAAGACTGAAGTCAACAACTTCTGTGGATAACCCACTACTATTGCGGACAGCTGGACTGTGTTGGATTGTTTTGCTGAATTCATGCACAAATAGTATTTAGATGCCAATGAAATGCCCATCTCTGACAGGACTAAACAAAAAAAAGGAATACAAAGGAAGGATCATTTTGTATTTGTATATACAGACTAGTTAGGGTAGATATACAGCTACTTTCACTTAATTCAATGAGAAGAAAGATTTGTACTAATAGCCTTTGGACAGGATATCATTTGTGCATCTTATACTATGAATAATCACTAAGAAGACAACAATATGCAATGTATTAATTATTGAAACTATCCTATTAATCAGTTTTGAAACTGTCTCATTGCTCTGTTTCTTGATAAAATAAAATAAAATAAAAATGTTATAACACAATTAAAAGGAAAGTGAGAATTTGAGGATTAGGCAATGAAGAAAGAGCAAGGAGAAAAGCTAGGAAATGTGACAGGGGCAAAGCCATACACTTATATGTATAAGAATGGGGTGGAATGATCCTGAGAATCTTAGCAGGTTTTGGAAACTAGCAGTTAATTGGTAGGATTCTCACCCTGACTAACTAAATATGCTGATACCTGTGAACCAAACAACTACACTGAAGACAGCAATGTGTAATAGTAGGGTCATGCTTGGAATGCCTCTCATTCTGGTCTTCTAAATCCGAACTGTTTGTTATGACATACCAATTACTAACACACTGTCTCTCAAGTAAATGTAATAAATGAAAACAAGAGACAAGAAAAAAATAAATAAACAATAAAAGTTATTGTTGATAGACTTCTAATCCCAGAAATGCCCTTATGAAGTTCTTTATAAAAACAAGGCAATGAGGTCCTTCCGAGCACAAATGACACATGCGAAGTGTACCACACTGCTGTCCTCACGGAGCGCAGGAGTTTCTAGCACCATCCGAGGAGTCCTGAATCCAGAGTCTACCCTAGTCTCCTTCGCAACTGCCAGAACTTCTACCAGGCAGTGCTGCACATTGCACTTCTGATGTGTCACATTCCCACAAAAGCTCTTTGCTCTTATTCCCCATCTTGAAAGGCAACGTGCTAATGAAATACTTTTGCAATCCTGCATGCCTTTGTCAATCTTTATATATGGCCACCGAGGAAGTCACTTTGAAAACACACTTAAATATCTCAGATTGTATCTGTCTTCTTTCCTAGTTATTGCTACAACTTCCACATCTAACATTTTTACCGTAGTACAACATGCCCTATAATGAATGGTTTCTACCTCTCATAACTTCCATTATTACAGCATGCTCAGTCAGGACAGTTCTAGAGTATCCAAAACAGGAAAAATAATGTAACTATTTTAGCTGAGCTGCATAAGTAACTCAACACCTGCCTATATTTTCAACCTTATCTCCTACTAAACCTACTGCAGTCCTAAATACACTCCTAAATTTTAAATGACTCCATTCAAAGACCCAGAACAATGCCTATTCAAGTCCTGTGCATACACAACATCTTTGGTTTTGAAGAGTACAGAGAAAAGTCGAGAAAGCTCAGAGAAGCAGAGTGGAGTTGGACGCAGTGGCAGCCATGCTGATCCAGGGAGTCACGGGGAGGCCAGATGCAGGGACAAGCAGGTTTGTGCGCTGGCGATCAGCAGCCAGCTGGGAGCTGGGCACCAGCCCTGAAGGCCAGGAGGGAACAATCTTTATACACATTTATTGCTGTATAAAAAGGGGATGGCTAGGATTTTTTCTGACATGATTTGCTGCAGCTAAAGAAAAACTTCTACAAAGCATGGGCTTAGCTTTGACAAAGGCACAAAAGGATTTTACATTTCATGTAGGAAACAAGTGGTACTTTCTGGTATAGGAGTACAGGGTACAAGCAGTCACCTTTGACAAGGTGTGAAGTGGCGTCAGGCTGGGCAGAGGTTACAGCCTTTGCAGGACATAAGAACTTCAGGAAACAAGACTTTAAGCTTTAGAACGGCACTAAAATACAAAACAGCCTGGATTTGGTTCCCTCCATCCCCCACAAAAGGTGATCTGAAATGATCATTTACCTGGTATTTTCTCAGCCCAATACAGTTATAAGGGAAGTGGCCACCAAAAGATGAACAAGATGCCATTAGGAGCAAGGGCCAGAGGGACACAGCTCTTCAGGCTTTGGAGGACGCATGATAAAGCTGGACATGCCGGAAGCCAGCAGAGAATGGAGGTGAAGCAATATAAATGCCCCACTGAAACAACTGGAAAGAGACGCAGTGTGACACTGAGACCCACCTAGACTTAGAAGGCTTAGAACTGCATGAAGCAGTGAGAAGCCGTAAATCAAAACTCAGAAATTTTCCAATAGTTAGAACCATTTCATCAAATCTATATTCTCTAAACTTTATAGATAGTTAAGAGAACTATTTTTTTTTTGAAAATTGATCAATTACATAAAGTGGAAATAGAAAACAAGGCTTATCTGGGAAGTATTCCTGTTCATTTTTTTTAATGTCTGAATTTTTCCTTCCTCTTATTCTGCTTCTGAATTTGAAAAAAATTAACAGAGAATAAAACTCATTTGAAGTCACTAATATTTTTGCCAAAATATCTTACTTTCCCCTGAACATGCAACGTTCCATCAGCTATTTTGGCAAACGGGACAACAGAGGTAACTACATCTTCTAGTGGATCTTTCCTTTCTTTAAAGTCATAACCCTCCATATTCTTAGGATCACTTCGAAGCTTCAAAGAAATTATTTTTCTATGACTTTTCTTTTCTGATCAGATGGAAATGTGTAGGGTCACTAGTCTCTAGTAAATCTGTCGCTTCCCAAACCAAAACCATTTATGGCTTTTAAAAAAACTTTATGAAATGTGTGCCCACACCTTCCCTAAAGGTCATCCTGAGGATGGCAGAGGCTGGGCAGAAGGCCATGCAACTGTCAGCTAAAACAACCAGTGGAAAGAAAACATGCCAGGAGAGGAGAGTTCAACAATAGCAGCAACAAAATTTCAAATGATGCTCAGAAAGTAGGACCATTACAGCTCCTCATTATTCTATAATTTTGAAAATGATGAGCTAACACGGTTCATTTATAAATATATTGGCATTGCCCAAATTCAAAATTTAGCAATCTTTCACAGTACCAAAGGTGGGATCCAGCACAATTTGCCCTTCTAGTACAATTTCTCCTTCTCAGTATTTGCCAATGTAATAGAATTTTTCTGGGTTCCCTTAAAAACCCAATGAAAAGGACAAAGAAAGCATGAACTTACTTAAATTCTCTGTAAGCAGGACAGTTTCATATCTATTCAATGCATAAATCAATTTGGAAATCCATTCATAAATATTTCTGAGTGCTTATCATTTACTGAACTTAAATTCTAATTTTTGTCATTTGACAGTTTGCGTCTCTGACCAAGTTTGCTAACCACCTTCTGTCTCATATTCTCCATATTTATCTTCAAGAAATACTTGTAGTGTTGTTGTCTTGTGAAATATATATATATATATATATATATATATATATATATATATATATATATATAATTAGGACAGGCACACAGCTACTTTCTCTTAGTTCAGTGAGAAGAAGGGTTGTACTAATATTGTTTAGACAAGATATCATGTCTGCATCTTGTCCTCTGAATAACTACTATGAAGACAACAATATGCAATGTATTTATTATTGTAACTGTCCTACTAGCCTGTAGGACAGTTGAAACTGTTTCATTGCTATTTTATATTTTTTTCACTAAAATGAATAACAAATAAAAACAGGAAGAAATAGTGGTGCCTGAAGCTTTGCAAGGAGAAGCTGACTCGCTGCATGCGAGAACACCTCCCCCCAGGTGGTTAGCTTGTCAGCAGTCCGCACATGTCTGTAATTATTATTCTGCCTTCAGTTTCTGTGTTTGTAGCACTTTGTAGAAACTAAGGAGTTATTTGTGAACAAGGCTTACTTCCTTGATTCAATGAAGCCAACTTTAATAAGAAAATGTAGTAGCAGACAGAAAACAACTAAAATGAAAACCATAAAGTCTCACTATAGGTAGAGTGCATGTCAAATGAAGCTTAATAAGGCAGCGTGAGTGGAGCAGAGATAAGTCAGCCAACTCTGCAGGCCGTCTCTGGCCAGACCTCTCTGAGATGACGCCATCTAACAGAGGAGATTAATAATGGCAGACTTGCTAGAATGACCGGATACCTGTATCAGGGAGGAAAAAGAGTAAGCAAAACAGTATCTGGCATAAGAATGGTCGATGTTTTATTCAATAGAAAAGTCATGTGTAATGTGGCTAAAATGTGATGATTAGAGTCCAGGGGACATATAAAAGCCGGGGATAACTTCTGTTACTGACAGTAAGAATGTAGTATATACATGTTCTCTCCATGGTTCTCCTTTCTAAAGGTCCAGATGCCTGTGGCTAATTGTGTTCTACAGATACGGAAAGGG
>PVKA01004728.1:0-96415 GCA_004027165.1 Ctenomys sociabilis | reverse complement strand
GTAGGGGGATAGCTGGCTTGAATGGGATTTCTAGTCCTATTCTTTTGAGGAGTCTCCATACTGACCTCCACAATGGTTGTACTAGTCTACATTCCCACCAGCAGTGAAGAAGTGTTCCCTTTTCCCCACAACCTCTCCAACATTTGTTGTTGGTTGATTTCCTTATGATAGCCATTCTTTCTGGAGTGAGATGATATCTAACTTGAGTCGGGGTACATAAAAGAATCTATAAATATAAAAACAAAATTCCAAAGATAAGGTGAATCTACCTTTGGATTTCTATCTTGAGTTGGCAGTTTATAAATAAACTAAGGAAAAGAGAAAAAATTAATCTGAAGCCTATGTAATTTTTTGTTTGTTTGTTTTTGTTTTTTGCATTTTATGGAAGGGTCTACATGGTGTTCAGGGTCTCACTACCAGATCGGACTCTTAGTGATCTGCCTGTTTACAGTTTCCCAAGAGCTGGGATTATAGGCATGTACCACCACACCCAGTCTCAATTGCCATCTCAGCACACCTGGGAGTGGGGCCAGTACAGCAGGCCTGGGGATCGAACCCCTGGTCCCTGCTCCTGCTTACAGGCACTTTAATCCACAGAGCTATTTGGCCAGCCTGTAATGTTTTTAATATTTATTCAAGAAGTATTCCTTTTTTGCCTTTTTGAAATCCATTTATTCTAATAACTTGGTAGGCTCCAGGTTTACATAAAACTTATGATTTTAAGCTTTAAAATCTGGTAATGCCGGGATGATATATAAGATAGTGTTGGATATATACCCATGTTTCTGTATCTACTTCATAAATCATAGATGTGTACTCTCAAAATTAGTCCAAATTCCTTCTATATATCTAACTTTGGTAAATCTTTACAAAAGTACATTAAATTAAAATCATCAAATAAGAGTATAGATGTCTTTAAAGCTAGTAAAATATATTTCCTATGTTATTAGCCAGTTTGGAAATAATATTTAACTTAAGTATTAAAACCTTAATTCTAGATATAGATTTCTTTGTTTTCTATATTACAAGTGCAACAACATTTTGGATGCTCTTAGGCACAGAAAAAAAAAAAACAATATTAACTATGTTGGTCTACTAGCATGGTGTTATAAGTAAGTTAAATATAAATGAGAAATGTTTGTAAAATTTACATTACAACATTTGAGTATCTTTGGATTTATTAAATATATTTTCATACATTTATATGAAAATCCTTGAAAAGTAAAAATGATTTAGAATTAGTTTCTTGGTTCATTATTGACTATATCATTAAAATCAGAATCATGAAATTCTAATACACACTTCTATAACAAAGGAGAATATTGCTATTTTTTATATATTTTTATTTTTTAATTAAGTTTATTGGTACATTTCAGATATACATAGTAATCACACTCATCACAGGGAATGATATAACTTATATATCTTGATTCTTTTTCCTCCATTTAACCTACTCTCTTCCCTTTAATCCTCCTGCCCTCCCTTTAACCCTGTCCTTTCCTTATTTGCAAGTATTTTTACATTTTTCCTTCTATTCTCCTTTTTTCCTCCTTTCCATTTATTTGATTGCCCCTCTCTCCCTCACTCCCTTTCCCATTTGCATGCTTTCTTATTTCACAATATCTGTTACTCATCTCAACCTTTATTTACACTTTTAGTTTCTCACAATAGAGAAACACTGTGGCATTTACATATGTGTGTCTGATTTGTTTTGCTTAAGATTATGGTCTCAATGCTCCTTTATTTACCTAGAAATGTCTCAAATTTATCCTTTTTTGGGCTAAATAGTACTCCATTGTCTTAATTACTTTCCTCTTATTGATGATTCAGCTGCCTCCAGGAAACATGCCCCTCATGATGGCATGAGGCCTTAGTGGGATACCAGGACACACAAACCATAAGACATTGTATATCTTTTAAAAACCACATCATCTTTATCCATTCATAGATTGGTGGGCATCTTGGCTATTTCCAAGATTTAGCTATTACAAACTGCTGCTATAAACATCAGTGTAGATAGATTGCAGTGATATGATGCCTTTAATTATTTTGGGAAGGAACAAGAAGGGGAATATCTGAACCCCTGGTTTTAGCTTTCTGAAGAACTTTCATACTGATTTCCACAGTGATTGTACCACTCTACACTCCTAACAATGGCAGAGAAGGATTCCTTTCGCCCCATGCCCCTGATAGCATTTGGTACTGGTTGACTTCCTTATGTCAGCTATGTTCTCTGGAGTGAGATGGAACCTCAGCATTGCTTTAATTCGTACCTCTCTGATGGTTAGTGATGCTGAACATTCTTTCTTGTATTTATTTGACATTTATACTTCTTCTGAGAGCATTTATTCATTTCAGATGCCTACTTTTAGATCAGGTGTTTGTACCAGGGGAGGGGGTCTGATTTTTTTCAATTTTTTTATGTGTGCATGTGTGTGTGTGTGTGTGTGTGTGTGTGTGTGGTACCAAGGATTGAACTCAAGACTACGCTTGCCAAGCAGATTATTCTACTGAGCTCTCTCTCCAGCCCTTCAATTCTTTATATGTTCTAGATATTACTCCTTTGCCTGATGAACTGGATGACATTTTTTTTTCCCACTCTGTGGGTTGTCTTTTTACCTTCCTTGTTGATTTATTTTGATAAAAAAAAAAAAACTTTTTAATATGATGACATCCCAGGAGTTGATTCTTTGTACTACTTCCCTTGCACTTTGGGTTTTGCTCACTCAGACTTTGCCTATGCCTAAAGCTATGTCTTCAAGAGATCTACCTATTCTGACTTTGGACATGTTTGCTTTAATGGTCAGATCTCTGAACCACTTTGATTTTACTTAGTGCATGGTGAGAGACATAGGTCTAATTTTAATCTTTGGCATGTGGAAAATCAGATTTTCCAGCACGACTTATTAGAGACTGTCTTTCTTCAGTGAAGGTCTCTGGCCCCTTCATTCATTATAAAGATGGGCCTACAGTTCTCTTTTTCAGCTGGCTTTTTTCTGGTTTTGGTGTCAGGGTAATGCTTCCAGGAATGAGTATGAGAGTCCTGCATCCCTTTCAATTTCATTGAACAGAATGAGAAGTAGTGGCACTACATTTTCTCTAAATTTCTTGTAGAATTTAGGAGTGAATCTATCAGGACCTAAGTTTTTCTTTGTTGGTAGTTTTTTTAATTACATGTTCAGTTTCATTGACTAATATTGGGTTACTCAGAATTTTATACATTTTTTATGCAGCCATGGTAATTCATATATCTAGGAATCTCTCCATGCCTGTCTTTTCCATCTTGAGTACAGGTTCTCAAAGTAAATACTGATGACCTTTTGGATTTCTGCAGGATCTGTTATGGTTTCACTCTTTTCATTCTTTTTCTTTTTTATTTTAGTGCAGGGTCTACAGGGTTTCACTACTTAGATCTGACTCAGTGATTCTCCTGTTTCCAGCCTCCCAAGTGCTGGGATAACAAGAAAGTGCCACCATGCCCAGTCTCAGTCACTATCTCAGCATGCCCCAGAGGTAAGGCCTACATGGGGCCAGCATGGCATGCCAGGGATTGAACCCTGGCTGCTGATGTCTGCCTAAGAAGATACTTTAGTCCACTGAGCTATCTGGCAAACCCCAACCTTTTTCATTCTTAATTATAGGGACCTTTTCTTTTCTTTTTTAGATAAGATTGCCTATGGGTTTGTCAATTTTATTTAATCTTTCAAAGAACCAATTCTTCAATTCTATGAGCCTTTATACTGTTTTCTTATTCTCAACTACATTAATTTCCACTCTGATTACTATATCTGTTTTGCATGAATTTTGAGCTTGTTCTTTTTCTAGAAGCTGAAAGTAAAATAATAACTTGTTTATTTAACCTTTCTCAGTTTTCCTAATGTGAGAATTCACTGCTATAAATTTCCCTTGTAGGAATTATTTCACTGTGTCTCATAAGTTCTGGTATGTTGTACTGGCATTATCATTTAGTGATAGATACTAATTAATTACTTCTTCAATTTTATCTATGACCCATTTGTTGTTCATGAGGGTATTCTTTAATTTCTATGTGTTTACGCAGTTTTTGTGGTTTGTTTTGCCACTGATTTCCAATTTCATTGCACTGTGGTCTGATAATATGCAAATATGGGCATGTTCTATGAGTTTGAATAGTCTTTTTGTCTGACCCAACTTCCTAATTTTCCAATTTCTTAGAGATGATAAATTGCTATCTATTTGGCTCAGCATGCAGTTCTTTAGAACCGGACTATGCTGATGATTTTGACTCCAGGTGATCATGGTGTTGTCACACAAGGGAGAACAACTGGTAACATCAGGTAAGACAGCCTGGCTAATGTAGTACAATTAGCAGGAATAACAGAATCAATTACAACCTAGAAACATACAAGATGTGGTAACTATTAATTTGATACTTTTAACCATAGGAGCAAGAGGACAGTAATAATGACAGAGGAGGGGGAGGGAGGGAGGGAAGAAACAACAAAATCCAACATAAATCAGAAATTTGTGTGCAGTAAGTTTCCCTTTAGTAGAATGATTTTCACTCTGTTGGTGAGGGGATGTAAGAGAGATAGAGGAAAAATACAGCAGCAAATGAAGAAAAGTATAGTAGAAGCAAGGCTGAAAGAAAAGGGATGATCATTCAAGCTTTGGGAAACTAGAATTCAAGACAGGAGAGTAAGAATAAATGAGAAAGCAAAAAATATTGAAGCAAATCAACTAGAAACAACATTTACTCAAATGAAAATATTGAAAATGTTAAGAAAGATATTTGAGGAATTATAGAAAAAAGACAAAATAAATGTAAAAACATAAATAATGACAGAAAGGGGAGGAGGAGGGTGGGAGGGAGGGATGGACAGAGGGAGGGAGGGAAGAAGCACAGGAAGAGGAAGAGGAAGAGGAGGGGGAGGGATAGAAGGGGAGGGGGAGGGATCAAGGGGGAGGGGAAGAGGGAGAGGAGGACAAGGAGAAGGAGAAAGAGAAGGAGGAAGAAGAGGAACAGAAAGGAGAAGGAGAGGAAAGAGGAGAAGGAAGAAGAGGAAGAGGAAGGAGGAGAAGGAGAAAGAAGAGGAGGAAGAAGAAGAAGAACAAGAACAACAAGACAAAAAACAGAAGAAGAAGAACAAGAACAAGAAGAGGATGACAAAAAATGGAGAAGGGGGAGGAGGAGAAGGAGAAGGAGGAGGAGAAGAAAGAAGAAGAAGGAGAAGGAGGAGGAGGAGAAGAAGAAGAAAAGCAGCAGAAGAAGAAGACAAAAGAAGAAGACAAGAATAAGAAGAACAAGAACAAGAAGCCAAAAAATAGAAGGAGGAGGAGGAGGAAGAGGAGGAGAAAAATTCCAGCTTTATAATGGTGTCCAAGGTAGATCCCAAATCTGTGCTAGGTAGTCCCTAGAAGTCCAGTAGAATTAGTTCTGGGTGAAGGGTACATTGGGAGCTAATCTTGGCCTCTGGATATGGGGGCTGGAGCCAGAAACTTCAGTTGGTAACTTTTTTCTGAGTCATGTTTGCTGTCACTCTGATGCCCTCATACAGACAGCTCAAGGCCCCTCTAAGCTTTGTGTTCAGTTGGCCCCTCTCAGACCTTGCACAACCATTTGTTCTGCTCCACTGACCTGTATCCTCTCTCACACCACTGGGAGAATGTGAAAGTCTGATGTCAGCCAACCTACTGCTCCAGCCACTACTACGGAGAAAGCCAAAGGCTGAGAACTTCCAGGCCCATCACCTAAGGGAGACATTTCCCAGCATTCTCCAGTCCTGCCCCACTGCTCAGGACCCAGCACAGCCCACCCTGAGTGAGAACTTCCAGGCCCTTCACATGGGAGAGACCTTTCCCAGCACTCTCTGATCCTGCCCACTCCTCTGGACCTAGCAAAGCCCATCCTGTGAGTGAGAACATCCACCAACCTTTTGGGAGCCCTGTAGACCTGCCAAAGCCCAGGCCTGGTGAGTGTGTGGGAGAGCTTCTGTACTCTCCTGATCCCCAATACCCCTCCACACCCAGCCCACACCTGGCATATAGGCCTGGGGTGAAACTCTGCAGCTGAAGTCACTGCAGTGAGGCTATGGTCAAAACCATGCAAGTAAGCAAGAAGATCATCTTGCCAAATGGGCACAACAGGCTCACCCCAAGGACAGCAACAGGATAGAGTTGAGCACAGTAGCCAGACCCAAGCCAGCCATAGCTACATTAGCTACATGAAATAGAAGTTGGTATATCAATACCTGAATTTCATGAGATGTTCAGGTTAGAACTGCACCAAAACTCTACACCAAAGGTCAGAGGTCAGAGCTATAAGAAAGGGTAAAAACAAGGAGCCAAATGCAATCTCAGGCCTCGAGTGCACGTGGAACAGGTGCAGAGGACGCTAGCTCAGCTGAAATGTATGAATTAATAGCATTGATCATAAAGAAACAACAGCAGAAAGTTATAGAGGAACTCACAGCAGAATTTATTTCTGGATTAAAAAAAAAATATCTGATCATAGCATATAAAGTAAAGAATCAAATACAGAAACATATAGGGGAAACCCAATGCCCACACAGATCAAGTGCTGAGGGCACAAACTCAATGGAATTGTATGAATTAATAGCGTCGGAAGTAAATAAGCAACAGCAGAAAAGCACGGAGGAACTTATATCTTACATCAGAATTTATATCTGAAATGAAAAAAGAAATCCCTGAATTCATAGAATCTGAAATAAAGAGGCAAATGCAGAAACTTATGGAGGAAATCCAATCTAAAAAAAACTGCAGTATAAGAACTAATACCTGCTTCTAAAGAAGACATTGATTAAAAAAATAGAGAAAAAGAACTAGATCACATGAAGCAGAATCAAAGTGATATCGAGGAACTAAAAATCTCAAATACAAGCCTAAAAAGCAATTTAAGTGAAAGTGAAGACACACTTTCATATCTTGAAGACACTGGTGCAGCTAGTGAAAAGGTAAGAAAACATCTCTTAAAATCAACTAGGATGCAGGAAAAAATAATTCATCATATGCAACATGATGCCAGGATGAACAATGTGAGACTAATAGGAATCAGTAAGGAAAAAAAGGAGTCAATACAAATGATATAAAAAAGAATATGGGCAGAAGTAATAGCAGAAAACTTCCCAAATATGAAAAAACAATCTAACATTCAGGTAACCGAAGCATACAGAATACCAAACAACTTCAACACAATTAAACACACACCGAGACACATAATAGTCAAAATCCTAGAAATCCAGCATAAGAACAATATACGGAAAGCTGCTAGAGAAAAGAAACAGATCACATTCAAAGTAAAACCCATCAGAATTATGGCTGACTTCTCTGCACAAACCATCAAGGCAAGAAGAGCATGGAGCAGAGTACTTCAAGTCCTCTGTGAAAACAAATTCCATCCCAGACTACTATACCCTGTAAAACTCTCTTTCAAGTTTGATTGAGAAGTGAAATACTTCCATGACAAAGAACTACTGAAGAATTTCATGATGACAAAGGCAAACCTACACAAACTACTGAAAGATGTTCTAGAGAGGTATCAAAATGATCAGAACTTGACCAATGAGATTATAAGGAATCCACACAATAGAGAAAACAATTAAACACAGGAGAAAAAAAGAGTAAAAAACAGCAGGTAAATAGCATGTCAATCATAAGTCAACATATATGATCGTGTAATGATCAATGTAAATGGACTCAATTCAACAATTAAGAGAAATAGACTGGCACAGTGGATAAGGAAACAGAATCCAACAATATGCTGTATGCAAGAAGCACACTTAACACATACAGAAATTCATACGCTGAATGACAAAGGACAGAAAACAATGCTTTATGCCCGAGCACCTCAGAAAAAATCAGGGATAGCAATCTTGTTCTCAGACAGTCTCAACATCAAACCAAGAATAACCAAATGAAATAAAGAAGGCCATTATATGTGGGTTAGGGGAAGAATTCAACAGGAAGAGGTAACATTCATGAATATGTATGCACCAAACATGGGAGCACCCAACTATGTAAAACAAATCTTAATGGACATGAAAAATCTAATCTCCAACATGACAATCTTAACAGGAGACCTTAACACCTCCTTATCTCAAAAAGACAGGTCAACCAAACAAAAAATTAGCAAAGAAGTAGTAGAACTGAACCAGAGCCTGGAACAAATGGACTTAGTGGGCATATACAGAGTGTTCCACCCAACCACAGCTGAA
Source organism: Ctenomys sociabilis (assembly GCA_004027165.1). Lineage (NCBI taxonomy): Eukaryota > Metazoa > Chordata > Mammalia > Rodentia > Ctenomyidae > Ctenomys > Ctenomys sociabilis. The sequence goes on along the minus strand of PVKA01004728.1, from coordinate 88,202 downwards.
TACACATTTTTTTTCAGCTACACATGGGACATTTTCTGAAATAGACCACATACTAGTCATGCTTAAGTATATGCAAGAAAACAGAAATTATCCCATGTATATTATATGAACACAGTGCAATAAAACTGGAAATAAAAGACAAAAGAAACCAGGAAAAAAAAACCCTAAATACATGGAAATTAAACAACACCCTTGTCTTAAGTTAATTTTCTCTCATTGCTGGGACAAATACCCAACACCCAAAATGAAGGAAGGAAAGGTTTATTTAGCTCACAGTAAATGGAGGCTTCAGTCAATATTCAGCTGCCTCTAAGGCAGAGGGACACATGGCAGAGAGCAACAGTTCATGGCAGCAAAACAGCAACAAAAAAGAGCAATTGCTAAAGAAAGTCTGTCTCTCTCTGTGTTATGTTCCATTCGGGTTTCCGCCCCAGGGAAGGATGTAGTACTCACACTCATAATCCCAGCAGTACAAAGACCCAGAATACTAGCCTTGGATCACACATAATCTCAGTGAATCATGAGGTAATCACAAAGTCCAGAATTCCTCATCCCATGACTACATGAGGCTTTGGGGGGACACCTAGACACAAACCATAACAACCTTACTTAGTAGTCAATGGGTTACAGATGAAATTAAACAAGAAATTCAACAATATCTACAATTCAATGAAAATTCAACCACAACTTACTGGAATCTATGGGATGCGATGAAAGCAGATCTCCAAGGGAAATTCACAGCTATGAACTCACACATTAGGAAAACAGAACGAGAACAAATGAACACTCTAATGTTGCACCTCCAACATCTAGAAAAGGAAGAGCAAACCAAACCCAGAGCCCAAAGACAGAAGAAATCATAAAGATTAGAGAAGAAATTAATTCAATTGAGATGAAGAAAACAGATCAAACAGACCGACCTACCCGACAACTCCCTGTAGCCCCTGTCCCCAAGCCCACCTAGTGAGTGGGAATTGTCCTGACTCCCTCAGCATCCCAGTTCGGTGAGTGGGTGTTGAGTCTGAGGAAGAGCCTTTGGTTTCTCCCTGGGCAAGCCACACTAACCTCAGCCCGCACCCCAAAGCACAGTGAGCGAGTGACCTGCCTGAGACATCCAGAGCCAACAACTCCCCAGATTTGCCAGCAACTCCCCGGGGCCCCAGCCACCAAGCCCACCATGGAAGTGGGAATTATTCCAACACTTGGCATCCCAGTTTGGTGAGTGTATGGGGAGTCTGAGGCAGAGCCTTTGGCTTTTTGCCATGCATGCTGCGATATCCAGAGCCCACATCCCCAAGCCCATCAAGCTAGCGGCCAGCCTGAGAAATCCAGGTCCAAATTGACCAGCAACTCCCCAGAGCACCCGCCCCCAAGTCCACCGAGCAAGTGAGAATTTTCACCACTCCCTTAGCACCCACTTCAGAGAGTGTGTGGTGAGTCTGTCAGAGAGCCTTTGGCTTCCCCCTTGCAGCCTGTGATATCCAGAGCCCCCGCACCCAAGCCCATCAAGCGAGAAACGAGCCTGAGACATCATAAATGACCTGCCTGGTAACTCCCAGGAGCCCCTGCCCCCAAGCCCACCATGGGAGCAAGAAATTTAGTGACTCTCCCGTCACTTGATCCACAACCGCCTGGCCTGGTGAATGTGAGGGAGAGCTGCTGTGCTACACAGTGCTCCCCAGACCACAGACCCAACAGAGGGAAACCACAGGCTAACAGTTGTACCAGGAGAACGGCAGAAAAAGGGAACTGAACACAACAGCTAGATCCAGGTCAGGCATAACTGGAAAATGTCAAACTTAATAGACTGGCACCCAAAGCTTATTACAGGTTAAGGTTATAACTGCACCAAAGCTCTACACCAAAGCTCACAGGTCAGTGCTATACAAAATGTCAAAGACAGGAGGAAAAATGCAATCTCAGGCCTTGAGTACACCACTAAGCACAGAGGACACTAGCTCAGCTCAAATGAATGAATGAACAGAGACAGAAGCAAAGGAACAACAGAAAGATATAGAGGAACTCAGGCCAGAATTAATGTCTGAAATAAAAAAAAAGAAATCTTTGAATACATAGCATCTGAAGTAATGAATCAAATCTAGAAACATAGGGGGAAACCCAATGCCCACCCAGAACAAGTGCAGAGAACACTATTCCAGCTGAAATGTATGAATTAACAGCATCTGAAGAAAGAAACAACAGCAAAAAGGTAAAGAGGAACTCAAAGCAGAAATAATTTCTGAAAGAAAAAAAGAATTCTTTGAAATCAGAGTATCTAAAGTAGAGGATCAATTCCAGAAATATATAGAGGAAACCAAATTTGGAAGAAACTCTGTAGTAAAAGAATTAATAGCAGGGGCTGGGATGATGGCTCAGTGGAATAAGTGCTTCCCTGGTAAGCGCAAGGGCCTGAGTTCAATCCCTGGAATTAATAGCTACCTATAAAGAAGACATTGATAAAAAAAAAAATAGAGGAGATCAGATATGATCTCCTGGATGGATTCCTGGAATGAGCAACACAGAAAAGAAATAGAACACATGAAGCAGAGTCAAAGAGATGTAGAAAAAATAAAAATCTCAATCACGAGTCTGCAAAGCCATGTGAGTGAAAGCTAAGACAGAGTATCAGATCTTGAAGATGCTGGTGCAGTGAGTGAAAAGGTGAGAAATGATGTCTTAAAAACAATGAGAACGAAGAAAAAATAATGCATTACCTGCAATATGATGGCAAGATGAACAATGAGATTAATTGGCATCAATGAGAAAAAAGGAGTCAATAAAAATGATATAAAAAGAATATAGGCAAAAGAAATCACAGAAATCTTCGTAAATAGAAGAAACAATCTAACATTCAGTTAACTGAAGTATATAGAATACCAAATAACTTCAACACAATTAAACACACACCAAGACCAATAATAGTCAAGATCACAGAAATCCAACACAAGAATAATATACTGAAAGCTGCTAGAGAAAAGAAGCAGATCACATTCAAAGGAAAACCCATCAGAATTACATCTGACTTCTCTACACAAACCATCAAAGCAAGGAGAGCATGGAGCAGAGTTCTTCAAGTCCTTTATGAAAACAAATTCCAGACCAGATTATGATACCCTGCAAAACTCTTTTTCAAGTTTGATGGAGAAGTGAAATACTTCCACAACAACGAACAACTGAAGAATTTCATGATGACAAAGCCATCCCTACACAGACCACTGAAAGACACTCAAGAGAGAGACAGACCGCAATCACCAGAATTCCATGAGTGAGAACAGAAAGATCCCACTAAACAGGGCATACAATTAAACACAGGATAAAAAGAAATAAAAAAAACAGCAGATAATATCATGACAATCATAAGTCAACACATTTCAATTATAAATGTCAATGTAAATAGACTCAATTAACCAATTAAGAGAAATAGACTGGCACAATGGATTAGGAAACAAAACCCAACAATATGCTGTATATAATAAACACAATTAAATCAAAAAACATTCATAGGCACAGAGTCAAAGGATGGAAAAGAATATTACATGCCCCAGCACCTCAGAAAAAAGCAGGAATAGCAATTCTGTTCTCAGGCAGTCTCAACTACAAACCAAGAAGGATCAAATGAGATCAAAAAGGCCACAATACTGGTTAGGGGAAAAGTTCAAGAAGAAGAGGCATCACTCACAAATATCTATGCACCAAACACAGGACCACCCAACTATGTAAGACAAATCTTAATGGACATGAAAAACTTAATATTCAGGACCAAAATCTTAACAGGAGATCTTAACATCCCCTTATCTCAAAAAGATAGATCAACTAGACAAAATATTAGCAAGAACGTAGCAGAACTGAACCATAGCTTAGAACAAATAGACCTGGTGGACATATAGAGTGTTCCACCCAAGCACAGCTGTATACACATTTTTTTCATCTGCACACAGGTCATTCTCCAAAATAGACCACATAGTAGTCCATAGGTCATACTTAAGTGCATGCAGGAAAACAGAAATTATCCCAAGCATATTATCTGACCACAGTGCAATGAAACTGGAACTAAACAACAAAAGAAATGAGAAAAACTTGCTAAATAACACCCTACTCAGCAATCAATGGGTCACTGAAGAAATTCAACAATATCTACAATTCAATAAAAATTCAACCACAACTTATTGGAATTTATGAGATGAAATGAAAGCAGTTCTCAGAGGGAAAATCATAGCTATGAACTCACACATTAGGAAAACAGAATGGGAACAAATAAACACTCTAATGTTGCACCTATGACATCTTGATAAAGAGCAAACCAAACCCAGAGCAAAAGACAGGAATAAATCATAAAGATTAGAGCAGAAATTAATTCAATTGAGATGAAGAAAACAGTTCAAAGAATCCACAAATCAAAAAGTTGGTTCTTTGAAGGATTAAATAATGTTGATAAGCCTCTACCCAACTTCATCAAAAAGAGGAAAGAAAAAATTCAAATACAAGCAACAAGGAATGAAGAAGGTGAAATCACCACAGTCTCAGTGGAAATTCAGAAGATTATCAATAGTTACTTCGAGAATTTTTATGCTCACAAAGTAGAAGACACAGAAGAAATGGACAGATTCCTCAAAAGGTGCAAATTCCCGAAACTGAACCAAGAAGATGTACCAACTCTCAATAAGCCAATAACAGCCAATGAAATTCAAAATGTAATAAAAATGCTACCGACAAAGAAAAGTCTAGGTCCTGATAGATTCACAGCTGAATTATACAAGAAATTTATAGAAGATATAATCCCTACACTCCTCAAACTCTTCAATGAAATTGAAAAGGAAGCAGTCCTCCCAAAATCATTTCTGGAGGCAAGTATTATACTGATTCCAAAACCAGGGAAAGACACAAGCAAAATGGAGAACTACAGTCCAATCTCCCTCATGAACATAGATGCAAAAATCCTCAATAAATTCCTAGCAAACAGAATACAGCAAATCATCAAGAAGATCATACACCATAACCAGGTAGGATTCAACCCAGGGATGCAAGGATGGTTCAATATTCAAAAACTTGTAAATGCAATACACCATATCAATAGAACGAAAACTAAAAAACACATGATTCTCTCAATTGATACAGAAAAGGCTTTTGACAAAGTCCAACATTCATTCATGTTCAAAATCCTACAGACAATTGGAATGGAAGGCCTCTATTTCCATCTGATGAAAGCCTATGACAACCCAATGGCTAATACAATTCTACTTGGGGAAAAGCTGAAATCTTTTACTCTCAGATCCAGGACAAGACAAGGATGTCCTCTACTACCCCTCCTATTCAATATAGTTGTAGAATCATTAGTTAGAGCCATTAGAGAAGAAGGAGAAATAAAAGGAATAAGAATAGGTAAAGAAGAACTTAATTACCATTAGTTGCCAATAACATGGTACTTTTTGGAAGACCCAAAAAACTACACCAAGAAGCTACTAGAATTGATACACAAATTCAGTAGCATAGCAGGATACAAAGTCAATACCTAAAAGTCAATAACATTCCTCTACACAGATAACAAACACACCGAGAGGGAAATTAGAGAAACAATACCATTTACAATACCATAGCAGAAAATGAAATACCTTGGAATTCATCTAACCAAAGAAGTAAAAGATCTTTTCATGGAAAATAGTAGTATGCTGAAAAAATAGATCGTAGGGGATTTCAGAAAATGGAAAGATATTCCCTGCTCCTGAATAGGAAGAACCAACATAATGAAGATGGCCATACTTCCAAAATTGTTGTACAGATTCAAGGCAATCCCTACCAAACTAACAACAAAATACCTTCCAGACCAAGAGAAATCATTACTAAAATTTATTTGGAACCAGAAAAGACCTAGAATAGCAAAGGCAATCCTAGCCAACAAAAATAAGGCAGGAGGCATTTCAGTTCCTGACTTGAAATTATACTACAAAGCTACTGTGATAAAATCAGCATAGTATTGGCAACAAAATAGACCTGAGGATCAATGGAATTGACTAAAAGATACAGAGGTCTCTACAAACACACTCAACCACTTAATCTTTGACTAAGGGCCCAAAAATGGAAGAAAGATAGCCTCTTTAACCAATGGTGCTGAAAAAATTGGCTCTCCACATGCAGAAAACTAAAACTTGACCCAGGTCTATCACCATGCACTAAGCTAAAGTCAAAATGGATTAAAGATCTAAACATTAAAACAGAAACACTAAATCTCCCAGAAGAGAAAGTAGGAGGAACTCTGGAAGACGTAGGGATAGGCAAAGAGTTCATGAACAAATATCAAATCGTACAGGTAATACTTGAAAGAATTAACAACTGGGACCAACTCTTACTGAGATGTTTTTGCACATCAAAAGAAATTACCAACAAAGTAAAAAGAAAAGGCTCAAATTTTGAAAATATCCTAACTCACAAGCACTCAGGCAAAGGTCTGCTCTCTAGAATATATAAAGAACTAAAAAAATTAGGGCCCCTAAATTGAAAAATCTAATCCAGAAATGGCCATCTGATATGAACACACACTTCTCAGAGGACGAAAGTAAAGAAGCAAATAAATATATGAAAAAAATGCTTCACATCACTAGTGATCTGTGAAATGCACATTAAAACAGCACTGAGATACCACTCCACCCCAGAAAAAATGGCTATCATAAAGAAATCAACCAACAAAAATGTTGGAAAGGATGTGGGGAAAAGGGAACCCTTCTCCACTGCAGGGGGGAATGTAGACTGGTGCAACCACTATGGAAATCAGTGTGAAGACTCCTTAAAAAACTAGGACTGGAAATTCCATTCAGGCCAGCTACCCCTCTACTGGGAATTTTCCCAGAAGAATTGAAAACATCATATCATAGGGATATATGTGTACCTATGTTTATAGCAGCACAATTTGTGACAGCCAAATCTTGGAAACCACCAAGATGTTCATCACACGAGGAATGCTTGAAAAAGATGTGGTATTTTTATATAATAGAGTATGACTCAGCTATAAAGAATGATAAACTTGAAGCCTTTATTTTTACGTGGCTGCCACTTGAAGATATACTTATAACCAAAATAAACCAGATGCACATGTGCAATCATCATGTAGTCTCCCTAGTATAACTCAGAAGAAGAATTATAAATAGAAAGGTATAACACCATTAAAAAGATAACGAGAACTTGAGGATTGCACAATGAGAAGATGGAAAGGAGAAACATGACAGGGGCAAAACCATTAATTTGCATACACTAGATGGGTAAGACAATGATCCTGAGAAACATCAGCAAGTTTTTGAAAGTTAAGTGGTAGGATTCTCACTGCAGCTAACTATATATGCTGATACCTGTAAGCCAAGCAACTGCACTGAATTTAGCAAACCGTTATAGAAGGGAAACACTTGGAATGCCTGTCATTCTGATCTTCTAAATAAGTACTTCTTGTCATGACATACCAACTATTACTGCACTGTCTTTCAAATAAAATTTTTAAAGGGTAATAAATGAAAAATAAGACTAATATTGTCACAAGACAGTCCTGTTACAATGCTGTAAATGGATCGATTTCTCAATATCTATGTAAATATATGTAAGTGTTAATTCCTATTTTTTAATTTTTTTCTTCATATTCTGTAAGGACTTGGAGTTAATACTTAGTCTTAATATTTGATGGAAAATACCCATGCCCTGTTATGCCTACGATGTCTGATATTTAAACAAATAGTGTGGGTAAATGGAATTGTGTATGTTACATATAATAATAAGCTTCTCTTCTGGAGAGTTAACAACCTAAGTTTGCAGATCAAAAATTGGACAAAAAGAAAGGCTGCAAGGTCAGCCAACATTCTGGCCCTAGCCTTTCAGTGAAGATTCAGGACATAGGAGAACCTGTACTATAACATCATGGAACTCAGTTGTGCCCCAACTTTTCTGATCAAAGAGATTATGGGGCCATAGAGGAATGTGATCGATGATCTATAGTGTGCCTAAGGAGAGTCACATGGAGAGAAAACTTTCTCTCAGGCTCTCACAGACAGCAAACTGGTCAAGCAATGGCCATGACTCATTCACATGGCTGACGCTGACAAAGGATCTACAAAGTGCAGTACAGGGTTACAGGATAAACCCTGAGAGTACCTGACTGACCTTGTCTGATACAAAAGTTACATTTCTTGTTTTATTGGTCTTCCTTTATCTTGGTCTTAGCCATGCAGCAGAAAAGTATAAAAAGAGGTATATAAAGTAAAGCCATATTAATATACTGAGCTGTGAATGGCTCAAGTCAGTAACTTCTGTGGATAACCCACTACTATTGTGAACTGCTAAACTGTGTTGTACTGTTTTATTTAAAATAAATAAATAAATAAAATTCCTTTAAAAAAATAAAGAAAGAATGTCAAAGGCTGCTCAGGTCCCACTTCTCTTTCCTCTTTTGCACTGCTGGGAGCATGGCAAGAGTGTGTACAGACTTCCTTCTCATGGTCTTACTGTCTCTCTCCTTTCTCACATTGCTAGAAGCAGGGCAAGGGGAATGGTGCTCCTCCAATCACTACCTTCAACGCCACTGCTATGGTCTGTAACCTTGTTCCACTTAGCTGTTATGGCACATACACATATGCCCTTGTATGTGCCAGGCTGCATCACACTCTGTATGGAGGACAGCAAAAGAGGCGAGGGTCCTTATATCCCAAATCTATCCTGTGTGCTTTTGGGTTTGCCACACTATTACTATCCACTAAATTTTTAGAATTTTCCAGAATGATTGTTCCTTATCCATATGCATGCACAGGTGCCATAGTCAGTGCTGTGGACTGCTTCGGCAATTTACAAGGTTGCATGACTATGTTTCGTTTGATCTCTAAGTCTCTTACTTAAGATTGATTTTGCCTTCTGGATGTATGTCCCTTCTTCTCTTCCAATTACCTGTAGTTTTTAGCTGATTTCAATAAGTCACTCCAATGTGGCTCCTCTTCTGTTCAAATATGTTGAATCCCCTTGCATAACCCATTTTTGAAAGTAAAATTTTTTCTGTACCTTCCAGGAATACTTTTTATAACTTTGAAAACTAGCTGTTTTTTTTTTTGTTTGTTTGTTTTTTTTTTTTTTTTTTTTTTTTTTTTTTTTTTTTTTTTTTTTTTTTTTTTTTTTTTTTTGGAACCGGGGATTGAACTCATGCCCTTGCACTTGCCAGGGAAACACTTATTCCAATGAGCCATCTCTCTGGCCCGTAAAACTAGATGTTTACACACATGTTTATCTAGAAAGTAGGAGAGTTTGTTGCAGTAAAATATATATGGAAAATGTATCACTTTAACCATTTGTTCGTTGTGCTGAATAAATTCACAATGTTGTATCAGCACACTTTATGCCCAAAACTTTTTAACCACCCACAATAGAAACTCCCTATCCTTTCTTTTTTTTAGTAACCTTCCCTATGATTTCTGATTCAGATATTATTCTTTGTGCCTCAGACAAATGAAATCACCCAATATTTATCTTTCATTTCACAGTCTTTAATGTGCAAAAAATGCTACATATCCAGTCATGAAGATAAACATAACACAGCAGGGCATTATGAATGCCTCAAATTGTTTTGCACAGTAAACAGCAGCTACAAAGGATACAATATGTTGACACACATGATTTTTTTTTAAAGAATGAAACTCAAAAGACCTACACATAATGATTCATAAGAAAACTATCTCTGCTTCCTGGCAATGTGGAAATATATCCATAAAGACAAAGTCACTGGTGCACACTAACTCACAGCCAAATCCCATCCTGGCTATCAGTCCACACTAAGCTTAACGGAGTCCTGAGAGACCCAGAAAGTCAGAAATGATGAACCGGAAAAAGTGAAAATTCTTCAGTAGATAGAATTCCTCCCCTGGGAGGATAATAAAGGTATCCTTGGGTCAAATGCTGGCATTTTACTCCATAATCCTGGGACAATTTACATGAAATTGGGAATCCATTGTCAAAAATCCCCAAATGCTCTTCCTTCTCCCAACCATATTTTGGCAAATGCACAAGCAATCTAGGAGGTCCCACTTTTAAACTAATTAAAAAAAAAAGAAAGAAAGACACCTACTGGTACATTTACTCCAATAGACATCTTCACAAAGGAGAATATTGGGTATAGTCTCTATTTTTTTATAATGGAAGGTGAATGAAAATGTGAAATGTGAAAGACTTCACTAACACAGTAGTTCAGAAGTCCTCAGAATTCTTCAGGTATGCAAGAAAGTAAAAAAATGTGAGAGCCAGGCAAAAGGGTTTGACTAAAAATAAAAAAAAAACAGTTGTTTCGTGAGCTTCTACTGAATTGTAAAATGTAGATTCTACAAACACCTCCCAATAGTCCACATTTTGATGCTTATGGCTTCATGTCAAAAACATACCTCTATTTCTATTCTCAGTAACTTTTCTACTCAAACAAAGTTAGCTCCAAAGTGACAGTTTGAATTGAAAATGTCCCTGAAAGACCTATATGTTACAGACCTGCTCTTCAGTGTGGTGCTATTGGGAAGTGGAGAAACTGTTAGACTAGGGAGCCTTGTGAGAGGAAGTTAGGTGACTGCACATGCACCCTTGAAGGGAATACTGGGACCCTGGACACTGTGGTATTCAGGTCTCATTCACCATGAGCCCCTGCAAGATTGGTTACCAACTAACTGGTCACACACTGAAACCTCCAAAACAGTGAACCAAGATAAAATCATTCATTCTTTCATTCTTTCATTCATTTCTTTATTATAGTATTAGGGATCCAACCCAAGACCTTCACACTAAGTTATGTCCCTTGGCCCTTTTGTTAATCTTTTATTTTGAGATAAAAAAAAAATCTTGGTAAATCATCAAGTTGCCCGGGTTGGGGTCAAATTCACAGTCCTCCTGTCTCAGAATTAGAATGCTGAGATGAGAGGTGTGCACTACCATGCTTGGCTTAGCCTTTCCTCCTTTTAGGTTGACTGGCTCAGGTGTTTTTCTAGTAATGGAAAGCTAGCTAACAAAGAATGTTTGGAGAAGGAAACAGTGGCCACAGCTATTGAGGAGGAAGGAAGAAGTGATGGTCAAACAGAACACATAGGAGGGACATTGTCTGTGTTCAGGTCTCCCTGCAAAATACCCTCAGAGGACAGGCTCAGGATGTGGAGATGATCAGAGACTCTCTAGAGGGCAGGCTCAGGGTGTGGGGATGATCAGACTCTCTAGGTGCCCTCTCCCCTCAACCACCTAGGGCCAGAGAATACCTGCTTGAGTCATGTATCAAGTTTAAAAGATTTCAAGAATTAGGATCCAAGCAGTGTGAAGATGTCTTCTCCAAATGAGGACTGGCCCTAGCTATCCATGGATTCCCACAGTTTGTGAATACAGATACCCTTTGGTGGAGCCACACTGGTCACACTGCCCACATCTCAGCAATTACAACAAACATGGACTAAGGAGGGACCACTCTACTTAGACAAAGTAAAATCATGTCCCCCAAGTGGCACGTTGTTCCTATTCTGCAAAAGAGGACGACAACAGGTTTTACCAATGTCCTATGTCTCCTTCCCTACTTAACAGGAAGTTTTGGAGTGTTTTTACCCTTGTATCAGAGCAAATGATTTAACACAAATGAGGTTTCCTAACTTTAGCTGAATGAATGGATAAATAAGTGAGCTTCTTAGGAAAGAGGGTCCAGCAGTTTGCTTTCTCCCCAACCCGGTGCTGAGTCTTGGCAGGCTTCTGTGCTTTCTGTCCTCCTTGCACCCTCAGTACTTCCTCACCTGCTCACTGATACCGTGGAAACCAACTCTGTGAAACTAGGCAAGCAGTTTCTTACGCTTTTCCCTGTCACCCTCCAACATCTCTTTCCCCATTCACCACCCACCACTTTCATTACCAGCCTCATAACATGCACACTTCCTCTTTCAGAAAGCAAGTAATCGTAGCATACTTGTTTCTCTACCATCTTTGATCACAACCACTCTTCTCCAAAGAGTCTGTGGCATCACTGCCTTTTACTTGGAGAATCTCTGGTGGCTGCGTCCCCTCTAAGATCAAAAATCCATGAAGGAGCATTTTTGGTGTCTATTACCAGCAAAGCCAGACTCTGTGATGTGCTCTCTGGGGAGTGGGACCACAGATGTCACAGGCTCAGCTGAGTGCTGGACAGAAGTGATGACTACAGCCAGGGGGCATGGAAGCCCCACACTCACATTTGAGATCTGCTGCTAGGAGGGTTTAGTATTTTTTTAAATTAGGCACTGACTGCAACACAGAGAGAATTTCCTCAATGACAGCTTAGAAAAGGCTGGAAAATCAGGGTATCATGAACACTAGGCACACCCCGCCACTGAGCTGCAGATGCAGTCCAAAGTTTCAAATGTACCTACCTCTGAACAAAATCTCAGAAAGACACAGTTTTAATCTTACTAATGTTTCCATAACTTTAAATTCAGAAATTACTTTCAGGAAAAACATGCAACATATGCAATGTAGCTTATACTAATGAACTAGCTGTGAAATGCTTTGATTACATAATACCTTTTCTAAGCTGGTATTTTTAGAGGAGCCTTTAAATTAAAAAATGAGCTGATACAACTGCAGTTAATCCTGGTTTCCTAGAAAAGCTGAGCTATTGAGATGCCATAGCTACAGCTGGGCACATCGGCATGTGACTATAATTCTAGTTACTTGGGAGACTAAGGAAAGAGGGTTTCTTTCCTCAGTGCCCAGGAGTGCAGGCCAGCCAGGGCAAGAACATAACACCCTCCTTTGTGAAAAACCAAGTAAATTAATAAACAGAACTGGCCAGACGAGGCTGTAAGCTTCATCACTACACTTAACCAATTCATTATACAGCTTCTTTGCTACTTCTCAGGAGTTACAGAAATGCTCAGGAAAACACAGGTTCAGGTTCAGTGTCTACCACAGGGTAGAATAAAGTAAATGGTGACTGTTGTTATACCTTGCTTTTGCTTCTTAAAGTGTTCTCAAAATGTATTCCAGTGCTGGCAATGACTTTTTTTTTAAACTAGGAATCAAACTCATGGGGGAGATAGCTCAGTAGAATAAGTGCCTGCCTGGCAAGCGCAGGGTCCTGAGTTCAATCCCCAGTACCTCAAAACAAACAAACAAATAAACTTAGAACCTTGTGCTTGTCAAGCAGGCACTGTGCCTGCTGAGTAATAACCCAAGCCCAGCAATGATCTTACAAAACAACAGAAATCTGAACAATTATAGAATTCTGTGGTGAGACGTGACCTGGTGTGCCACTTTATAACTTCCTTCCTTTCTTAAATTCAGCTTTACACTAATTTATGTAGTGCTCACCACAAAGCTCTTTTGAAAATCACCTTCTTAAAATACTAACTTAATAAAATACTGAAATGGTCTCTTTTCCCAGACTCTAAAATTGTCATTTTCAAAGTAATGCACATATATTAAATAAATAACCATGAACCATAAGCTATTTGATGTCTTAGAAGTAAATCAGTGGACTCACATGGTGATCTTCAATGTTTTTCAGCAGCCGGGGATCATTAAAGTCACAAGAATCACTAGTGGGAGGAGGCATCCGACTGCAAGAGAAAACAAAAAATGTTTATCCAATTCAAAAGTGCCAGTGATGACATCTGGTAAGAATCCAACTTCAAGAAGGGCCACATATAATAACTCCACAGATGTGTAGTCAACCTTTAAAGATTTGTAATACTGCATGTTATTTCAAATTTTAAGATAGTAAATCCTTACTGTTATTATAAATAAAATATTTTATAAGTTCTTATAAACAACAATATAGTTGCAAGGGAAAGAAACAGAAGTCATGGATTAATACTATGACTGTTATATCAGTTGGGCCCTGCATAGCTTCTACCATAAAATAAAAGTTCAAGAAGGTCTTCTCAAAGCAGACCATGGGAATTACTAAATTGTATATGGGCACTCATTTAAGGCCAGAAAGAAAACAATGTAATGGCAGTGTGCTATCACATGGAAGAAATGTAAAGGATAAGTATATACACCCTTGGGGGCCAGGGAGATGGCTCAGTAGCATAAGCGTTTCCCTGGCAAGCTCAAGGGCCTGAGTTCAATCCCCAATTCAAAAAAAAAAAAAAAAAAATATATATATATATATATATATATATATATATATATATATATATTCATCCCTCTCTGCTCCCTCCTTAAACCCTTTCTCACAGTAACAATAAAAGAGAAGACAACAACATAGCTCATGTCAGTTTTAACGCTGAATAAATACTGTATAGTACTAGCAAGCAATACAGGAGGGGGGAAAAAACAACCAACACCTTCTACAGATGCAAGCTGTTCCCCCCACAGAACCCCATGAAGGCTGAGGAGATAAATGGCAGCATGAGGTACCTGAAAGGTCTCTGAAGTATCTCTGAAATACAGTATGACAGTTAATCATGATTGTCAGTTCACTGGATTAAGAGATGCCTAGAGAGAAGGCATGTACTCTGAGGGCCCTGACTTCATCAAGGAGATTGGTCCAGTCATGAGATCATAGTTGGATGGCATTATCAGGGTGAGAGAGACTTGGGAGGTGGGGCCCTGGTGAAGGGAGAGGAACACAGGGAATGGCCTTTAGCACACCATCTTGCTCTGGACCTTTCCTCTCTGTGTTTTCTCTCCCTCTCTGCTTCTTGGCTGCCACAGGAAACAAACTTTCCTCCACTGTGCTGACCCAAGGATGATGAAGCCAAGAAACTATGGACAGAAACCTCTGAAGCCATCAGCCAAGGTAAACCTCTCCTTAAAGTTGATTCATGCCACTATTTTTTTGCAGCAACAGAAAGCTAACTTCTGCAAAGAAAGCAGATGACAAGATTGTTTCCAAGTCCACTTGAAAGACCCTCAGCGTGCAAGAACCTGCCTTCCTCCCATATGGCCAGACAACAGGACTATATACCCAGAGAGGGTAGAAGTATCACTTTTTAGACAGGGTAAACCACAGTAGCTTAGGCCTGACATACTATTCATTATGAAAAAAGAGTTAAGCTAACAAGCAACAAAAAACAAAGGACTATAAATACACATTACTAAGTGAAAGAAGCCATCAAAACAGGCTGTCCCCTGCACAACTCCAACTGGAAAGGATGGGGTCATTCTGGAAATACAAACCTGTGGCAACAGTAAGGAAATCAGGTCACAGACTGTGTGCAGTGTATACCCCTATAATTCCAGTTCAGAGGCAAGAGAATCACTTAGGCAACTTAGTGAGACCATATTTCAAAATTAAAAGAAACGAAAAGGACTAGAGATTTAGCTCAGTGTGGAGAGCTTGGTATAATTCCCAGTACCAAAACAAAAATCAGTAGTTTTCAGGGGCCTGGGGCTTGGAACCTTGAGTAGCCAAGCAGAGAGGATTTTGAGGGTCATGAAAATATACCACAATAATGGTGTATACACAATAATGATGTATGCACACACCACCCACAGAATAGACAGTGCCAAGAGTAAGCCCTCCTGCTCGGAATGGACTCCAGGAGGCAGTGCTGTGTCGGTGCAGGATCACTGAATGTGACACACCCGCTGCTCTCATGGGGAATCTTGCTAATGGGGAAGGCTGTGGAGGTCAGCGTAGGTCATAGGAAAAGTGTCTTCATCTTCTTAATTTGTTATGGGACTAAAATTTCTCTTTAAGAATATTTTAAAGATCATTATAGTGGCCAATTTTATATTTTGTGTATTTACCACAAAGGAATGTTAAAACATACATACATATAGCCAACGATAACCAGGGTCTTGACGAAGCCTATAAAATTAAGAAACCAACCCAGAGAGCATCAGGGTGAGGACTGAGGGTAGAAGAGCAGCATAAAAGAAATGGGAAATGAAAGAGCAAGGTTAGGAAAGTGCTTTTGAAAGCTGAAAATAGGAGCACTCAAAAATTCTCAGGAAGAATACATGGAGGAAGAACTAGCAGAGAGTAAAACAACAAAGAAATGGAAAGTGAGATTAAAAGGCAAAAATAAAAAATGAAAGCTCATCTCCAAAAGCTGAATATATGCCTAACAGAAGACCTAGACAAAACAGAATTTGAAGGAGAGGAAATTTTTCATGAAAATAGTCTAAGGACTTTTCCCTAAAATCAACAAGAGCAATTTACAGGCAGAAATCCTCACTAGTGGTCCACTGAATGCTTAACATAATGAAGGAAAACAAGCCTATGCCAAGGGCCACAGTTGCAAGCTAGTGTGCTAAAGACACAGAGTGCTTCCAAAGGGCTGGAACAGGGGACACAGGTGCTAGGGACCACATCTCCTACAGAGGAGCAGATGCCAAAACCTCTTCTGTGACAGAAAACCTACCAATGCCTACAGTGTTAAAACATGTTTAAATTTGCAATATATTAGTATGAAATATAGCAATTAGCACTTTTTGAAGTGTCAGAAAGTTAGGGCTGGTTGCTTTAAGGAAATAGAAAATTCTGCACCAAGGGCAGACTACTGTTGTTAAAAGCTATATAGTATGAACTTTTAAAACTTTGTTTACATTTAAATCTTATTCTGATTCTCTTTCAAAAGAACATATATGACTTTTATTTACACACAAACCATTCAGATAAGAGAGCTACAATACAAGTTTTCTGAAGCCTCTTGGGCTGATGTGGCAGGAAACATGAGAATGTACTCACAAGAAGTCATCTGAGGATGGCTCTCTTGTCAGCTCTGGGAAATGCCTGGCAGAGAAGAAAACACATGTCACAAAACAGATCAAAAGACAGGCACTCAGACCCAGACCCAGGAAAGAAACCTACAAGCATTTGCTTAGCTATGCAGGTTCACAGGGCCACTGGGATTTCTTAGTTAGTATTTGTAGAAATAAATCACATTTTAACTGTTTAAAGTTACATTTAGTACTCAATTAAATGCTACGTGTATCCAATTTAAGTGTCACATAGCATCCAATAGGAACTATATAGCTATATCCCTCATAGACATTAAAAAGGCAAGATACTTGAGGAAGCAGCTAAAAATTAGTTTATCTAATGGAAGAACACAGGAGAAATATCCAGTAAGTAATGACTATAACCACACTTACCCATAGGTTACTCCTGCAATGCTACACTTTTTGAAGTTCATTATATTACATGTCAGAGTTCCAGTCTTGTCAGAAAATAGATATTTTACCTAAAAAAAAGGATAAAAGAAAGACACAACAAGAGTGAAATAAGATTCAAAGATGAATAAATGAAGTCTTTCCTTCTGTATGTGTTAAAATCCATATTAAATTTAGATGAGTAGACTTTCTGAAATTAAAGTTGGCACAATTATATATATATATATATATATATATTTCAATTCTTAGATCAGTTGTGTACATCTGTTTGAGTAATTAATTCTACAGTCAAATTATTCCAGAATGTGCAAAGGAAGCTTTAGCTGGAACCCCAGCATTATCTATAAGTATGAGCAATAGGTCTCTTCAAACAGTATCTCAATACCATTTTCATTCTTCAAGATACTGCTTGGGGACCATAGTGTAGCTCACTTGCTAGCATATGCAAGGCAAGGATTTGACCCAAGCACTGCAAAAAAAGGGAGAGAATACACATATAAGATGCATGTGAAGACAGAGCAGATGTGGTGAAAGTTTTACAGCATTTCAAGATGCAAAGATATGCAGAGTAAACACATAACCTTCTCGACACACAAAAGCAAAAAGGGACATCACAGAATAGACCAACAAGCTAACCACCTTAACAATATTAGCCGAATGCAAAAGAGCCGTTCTCTTCATGTAAACACAAGGAAAATTATGCTGTCTCAGATCAATAATGTAGTAGAGAAAAGGGAAAGAACTCTGGGCTATGAGAATAGTGAGTCCAGTGTGGACTGTGGGCACTAAATGGGCATTCGGGTGCTCATATATTCACCTTCTCCTTCTTGGGCCCAGCTTCCACCTTGATGAGCTAGTGGATCTGGCTAGAAGATGTGCACCATCACTCTACATGTGGATGTTCAGGCACAGATTTGGAAGACAGGGGGATTAACAGGACTGTCCCAGAGGAAACTCCCTTTTCTTAAAGGCTTTCTAGACAGAAACCATAGTAGGCAATAGGAAGCATCCAGAGTCCCTAGGAAATTGGCCTAGGGAAGCATTTCACAGTGCTATGGAAGAGAGATCAATAACATGAATTGCTTACTGTGTACATTTTCTTTTAAAAAATGTGGACAAACCCACTGAAAAATATTTTCCAAGATACAAAAGGACTTCCAAATAAAGAAAAATGGACTAGATACATAGCTCAGTGCCATAAGCACATGCCTGGCAAGTGCAAGGTCTGTGTTTAATTCTTGAGTACAAAAGAAAACAGAAAATTAAAGTTAAAGCTGCTAAAGAAATCAAATATAACATATAGATATTAAATTAGTACACTAGGGATAGCTTGTGCTTTACTAATAAACACTTTAACTTTTTATTCTTTTTTTCTATACCAGTGATTGAACTCAGGATCTTGTGCTTGCCAGGCAAGTGCTTATGCTGCTGAGCTCTCTCCCTAGCCCTGTCATTCTATTTTTATCATATACACTTATGGAGAACAGTGATAATTTGATTTATGTAATGATTAAATCAGGGTTGTTAGCATATCTATTTCCTTAAATATTTTATAGTTTTTGATTAATTTAATTTATATATATTTATGAAGCATAGTATGACATTTCAATATATGTATAAAGCACACATTAAAAAATCAGAATAATTAATGAGTCAACAATAAATTTTGTGTAAAATTTTTATAGTGTAAATCTGAGGGCATAAATATATAGTAGAATCTGCCTTCAAATAAGTAGTGGGGGGCTGGGGAGATGCCTCAGTAAATAAGCACATGCCTGGCAAGCACAAGGCCAGAGTTCAATCCCTGATTCTGTGGAAAAAAAAAAAAGCAGTGGTTCCTTCTGCCTTTTTTTTAAAAAAGAGTTAAAAGTTGTAACAAAGTATTAAAAATGAAACTTTTATAATCAAAAATTATCAAGATTGTTATCAAATTCCCTATTAAATTTTACCATATTCTTAAAGTTCCAATTCAAATCTATCCAAAAGTCAAGTTGGCTGCTTTGGGAGCTGCCTAGAGATTAGTAAAACACACTTCCAGCTTGTCTGAATAGGTCATTGGACCAGGACCTTGGGGACCACATTTGACTGCTGGCTTCTTGTCAGTCTCTTCTTGCTCTCTGCTTCTGGGCTGCTAAAGTGACCAGCTCCTTCGTGCCCTTCCTCCATGTTGCCTTAGGCCAGCCAACAATGCACCAACTCCACAAACTGAGAGTCAAAATAAACCTCTGCTCCCAGGAGCTGGTGATGCCAAGTATTTTGCTCCAGCAGGAGGAAAACTGACTAATACACTACATCCCACGAAGGGAGTGATTTCAGCTCGGGGGCATCTTGAGTATTTTCAGTCTTTCAATTCTTCAGGCCCAGTTCAAAATGGCACCTGAGAACAACTACATAATGAACACTCTGCAGAATTCACATAAGCCACATGCACCATGTACATTCTTCCCTCAGTGTCCTTAGGGGACTGATTCTAGGAAACTCCCTTGGACACCAAAACCTGTGGATGCCCAAGTCCCTTCTCTAAAATGGTGTAGTATTTGTGTAGAGCCTATGGGCATCCTTTTATATGCCTTCGATCATTCTTAGAGGACTTGTAAAACCTACTGCTGTATAAATACTAAGCAAACAGTTGTTATACTGGTTTGTTTATGGTTTAATAACAAGAAAGATCTGTCCAAGTCTGTTGCTAGTGCCCAGCTACAGTTTCATTGTGGCCTTGGTTGAATCTGTGGATGAAGAAAACATGGACACAGCGTCAGCCACACAGGGCACATCCCTGCTTTCCAACAGGCCTTCCTCAGAAGGAAACAGACATGTGATAACTAGTCTCATCTTTTATTTCATTACATGTATTTGGGAAGATTTTTATAGTAATGTAGAAGGCAAACTTAATTTTGCCTGGAAAACTAGAAAAAAACAAATACAGTCTATTATGGCTTATGTTTAGATGTCCCCTCAAAGTTTCATGTGGTCATAGGTGGGTTTTTTTCAGAGGTGACTGGATCTAGAATATGTGCCGCTAGGACTGATGCATGGTGCAGTGCTAGGATCAAGGCCGCTAGGATTAAGGGCATAAGTGGTACCTGCCCCAAGTTGCCCGGCTAAGATATAAGGGACAGAAAGATCTGTAGTGGCCGCTTGTTGTTTTGCTACCTTCTGCCTGTGATGAACTATTTCTCCTTTGCGATGCCACCCCTGCCTTGGAGCCAGTAAATTATGGACTGAAACTTCTACAGTCTATGAGCTAACTAAAGCTTTGATCCTTTAATTTTGAGTATAAGGCATTTTGTCTTAGCAACAAGAAAAGTAACTAAGACAGTGATACATAATGAGAACATACAAAGCTGCATAGGACTAGGATTTTACCAATGATAAATGAAACCTTTAAGAAAGAGAAAATGGAAGCAAAAATAACAACAGCTACAAATATGAAGAGTGGAAGTCCAGGGCCTGCTCTATGTACTGACCCTTGCCCAATATACCTGGAGCACAGCAGGGCAAGGAGGCTAGGGGCATCAGCCTTGTTGAGGGTGACTTGTGCTCTGTGCCCGGGATGATCTCTTTAGTCAGAGTCCACTTGTTATTTTACAAACTTAAGGTTACTTCTGTAAATGTATACAGTTCAAGAAAAGATAGAAACCTTCACTTCATAGTGAAATAGTGAAAAATTTGAAAATTTTTATCAGAGAAACAGACAATCATTTTTGCCCTTCAAATTTCTATTTTATTACATGATTTGATACACAAATTTGGACTTCAGTTTCACACAATAAATTCATCAACTCTACATAAATCATTATTTTTGAGCGAGAGTTTAAGAAATAAAATACCTCTATGTGATACTTTTCTAACCCTCAGGTGAATAAGACATTTGACCTCATCTTCTCAGAGAGACACAGGACAGGGAAACATTTCTACAACAGGAAAGGAAGAATAAGGCCAGATTTGGACAATCTGTAGTCCTTAGTCTGTCATTCCTTAGCCAAGTTTGCTGGACCAAGTTACTCATTTCTTATCTGTGCATTGAAGATGTAGCACCCACCTCATGGGGTGGTTCGGAGGCTTAATCTGTACAAAATGAAATCCTCATCTTCACTGCATTGCATTCAAAAATGCTATTTCCTGCAGCCATTTCAATGGAAGAGGCAGGTTTAATGTAACGTGCAAATCAGGAGAGTCAAGAAAAGTTTGGGGCAAAGGTGTTAAACTCACATCTATCCTAGAATACAGACAAAATCTTGAGGCCATATGTCCTTCCAAAAACCCCCACACGTTTTGTTATTTTGCACAATATCCAATCTGCCACTTGCCTCTACTAAGCACTGTTTAAAAGGTTCCAAAATTATATTCTACTATGTTTTGCACTAAAATTTTTTCAGCTAACTGCTTACGTCACTGTTGCAAATGCTCCCAAGGAGGTTCTCACCTGCCCAAGCTCTTCATTAAGGTTTGAGGTTCTGGCCATTGCAGGAGTGTCATTTTCTATATAATACATATCTGTGTCCTGAGAGACAGACAGACAGACAGAGAGAGACAGAGATAGGGCTTAGAAAATAAAATATGTACCACTGATGTTTTAATTCTGATTAACACAGACATTAAGAACAGGTAACTTAAAACCCTTTCATTTTAATACATACACTAATTCTTTTTATTTTGAGGTAAAAATACAGTGACTATTAGAATACAAAAGTCTTGTTACATTCACAAGGAAGGGGGAAACAGTATTTTATGCACAGAAGGTTTAGTTTCAAGACCATCATTTTATGATGTACACTAACTCCTGATTTTGTATTTAGTACATCATTTCCAGAACTGCTATAAAGATCAATTAATGTATGTAGCCGGGTCTGTAAATTCTGACCACTGGCACTGGCACTTAGTGCTTCAGGTCATGACCATCCTTTAAAAATCCAGGAGGGTGCAACTTAGTTTGTAGTGTTACAATGAACAACCTCAGACAGCTTAAGGAATGGAAACAATTATCCAGAGAGAAGACCTAGTTTAGTCACAGAGAGGTGCAGAGCAGCTACTTTCCAACCAAAACTTCAGAAGAAAAAAGCCGCTCAGGGCCTTTTAGCAACTAAATTAAGTCTGGCCTCAAGGCAGTCTTTCCCATCTGCTATCGCAGCAGCTCACTGCAACAAGCGAAGTCCTCTGTGAGGTGAAACAAGGTTCTGCACGTGAGCACAGAGGACCAAACGCCCATGCCTGGAAGAGGACTCAGGATGCCCTGTGGGGCTCTTCAACCCGGGAAAAGAAGAAAACCACAGAACAGCCTGGGTGAGATCAATGGGTAGGTTTCTCATGCCAGAGAGCTTTTACCTACCCAACTGCCAAGTAAGCAGGGGCAATTTGCTTGTTTCTCACTTTATTCTCTGCTTCACTTCTCCTGCTTTGCCTACTATGGGTCAAGCTTTAAGAATAAAAATACATGGATGCCACTTGAGCATATACTCATAAGTGAAATAAACCAGACACACATATGTAAATATTGTATAGTCTCCCTAGTATAACAAGCAAAAAGCAGAAATACAAAAGGTAACATACAACAAGTAAAATCAATTGAGTCAGATAAGGCAAAGTGCATGGCATATGCAGCAGGATACTAATCAGCTTTTCTTCTGGATGGTTAACAACCTAAGATCACAAGTCAGAGTTGGAGAAATAGAAGAGCCACAAGGCCAGCCAACATTTTGGCCCTAGCCTTTCAAGGTCAGCAAAGACTCAGGACATAGGAGAACCTGTACTGCAACATCATGAAACTCAGCTGAGCTCCAAATTTTCTGAACAAGGAGATTATGGAGCCACAGAGGAAAGAGATTGAAGTTCTATAGTGTGCCTGGGGAGAGTCACATGAAGAGAAAACTTTCTCTCAAGCTCTCAAAGAGAGCAAACTGGTCAAGCATTGGCCGTGACTCATCCACATGGATGACACAGACAAAGGAACTACAGAATAATGTACAGGACTACAAATAAACCCTGAGAGGACTTCACTTACCACACAGGATATATAAAGTTCATGTGTTGGTATATAAGTCTTGATCTACCTAGGTCTTAACCATCCAGCAGAAAAGTATAAAAATGTAGTATACATCTTGAGGCCATAATATTAAGCTGAGCTGTAAATGGGTATGGTCGACAATTTCTTTGAATAACTCACTATGGTTGTAGAATGCTGGACTGTGTTGGATTGTGTTGTCGAGTTCAAGCACCTAACTTAGTTGAATGTCAATGGAGTGCCCACTTTTGACAGGTGTAGACAAAGGAAGGGGTGCAGAAAGAAAAAAATCATGATGTGTGTGTATAGACAGTATAGTTCGGATAGATAACGCTGTGCTTCTACATAATTCTATGAGAGGCAAGATCTGCACTAATGGTGGTTGGACAGTATATTATGTCGGCTTCTAGTACTACGGTCATCCATTAGGAAAATAATTATTGAATTTTTGATATAATTCAGGTATAAAAAATAAGTAAGCAGCTATACTCTTAATTCACTGATAAAAAGAGATATCTGCTAAAATAATATCTGTAAATATAATGTCATGTATGCACCTTGTACAATACCAAAACGTTATGAAAACAGTTTGCAATGTATTAATTTATCATATCTGTTTCGTTAAGGTGTCTTGAAACTGTCTGAGTGACATTTGTACTTCAATAAAATTAAAAGGAAAAAAAGAATAAAAATACAATGTAAGAAAGAAATACTTAGAATGCCATTTAAAAATATCTTACTACAAAAAAATAGCTTTTAGTAAAGGAAGAAAAATAAACTACAAAAAGAAGATTGAAGACAAAAATGTCAAACCCACAAAATATGATAAACTGAGACAAATTTATAAAAAAAAAATCTTCCTGTCAATATTGTTACCAAGACTCAACACAGCAACTGCATAAACATCTGAGAGAGCACTCTGATTATACATAACACTGTATGTGCTCTGTATTCTATCTTATCTGTTCATCTGCCTGTTAACCCGATTTAATAACTGATAAGGTACCTGCACATGTTTCGTTAAAGATTACTGATTCAAATAAATTTTACTTTTTTTTATTTTTGCTCTTAAAAACTTCTGGCTCTTAAGAGAATGAGCAGAAATAAAACTCATTACAGTGCAAAACTAATAGACTTATAGGATACTTAAAGTTTGGTAATACAAAGACTACACATGATTTGGGATAATATACAGTGTGCTAATTTTCACATACATATTATTCTCCAAAAAAAATTTTGTTTTGATGGAACCAGGAATTGAACTCAGGCTCTTGCACTTATTGTACTGAACCATCTCCCCAGCCCCTGTTCTCCAAAATTGACACTAATGATATTAAACCAAATGCTTGTTGAGTTACATGGCTTAATAGTGGGTTTATTTAAATCAGTTCATAAGAGTAGGGATGTCTTTAAAATTGGTGACATGTGTCCTTACAAGTTGTTAGCCAGTCAAAATGACATCAACATTAGTTTTATAAATACAATGCCTATTGTTGCCTATACGCAATCTTGGGCCAGGAAGATAGCTCAGTGGAATAAGTGCTTCCATGGCAAGTATAAGGGCCTGAGTTCAATCCCAGTTCTGCCAAAAAAAAAAAAAAAAAAAAGATGAAAAATAAAGAGACATAAAAATAAAAATTCTCACAAAACTTTAAAATTCTCACAAAAGTAAAAGCTTTGTCATTTGAATTCAAGAAAGAGAAAACATAAAAAAGGAAAGAAACATAAAAATGAGACTAAACATCTTCTAATACAGACATACTCTTATGAATTAAAACTAAAAGCACGTAGCTTCTTAACTCCCACATGCCCACTAGTGCCACTCTGACAAAAGTACAAATCAAAGCCTCACTTTTGCTGCCTTTGGCATCCAATTTGAGTCTAGACAAATAAATTCATTTCATTTACAATCTAGGGCTTGCTTGGGGAATTCTACGCCTGTGTGTAATGGGTCCTGCAAGAGAGGGCAGCATGTCCCACCCCATTTTTTGAGTTGTCTACTCTGCC
Source organism: Ctenomys sociabilis (assembly GCA_004027165.1). NCBI lineage: Eukaryota > Metazoa > Chordata > Mammalia > Rodentia > Ctenomyidae > Ctenomys > Ctenomys sociabilis. The sequence goes on along the minus strand of PVKA01004728.1, from coordinate 63,127 downwards.
TAGATACTCTGTCCATGTAAAAGGTCTAGGAGATTTTAAGTGTGGTTTTAAATACAAAAGCTACATAAAAATAAAGATACTTACAGTTATCAAATAACCTCATGTACAAGCCAAAATAAAATATTAATCTATAGATACTGCCTCTTTGGAGTCCAGATATCCTCTAACTACCATATAAAAATGCCAGTGCTGATTGTCAAAGAGTTACAACACTTCCTTTAAAAACAGAACTACTGCTTAAATGATTACAGCTTATCAAAATATAAGAACTGAGATTTACAAGACATGGGTGCTTGCTGACACATTAAAGTCTCAAAAACTATTATAATTTTGGCAAGGAGAAATCTTAAAAGAATTGTAAAAATTATAGGCACAATAGAGAGACAAAACAGCAAAAATGTCCTAAATGTAAAAGAAGACATAATTGCATCAATCTTTTACCCCAAATTTGATAATGAGGTTAGCCTATAACGAAAGACAGGCAGAAAGGGGCAAGTCCCCAGCCCTAGTACCATCAGGCAATCAGGCATAAAATCATCACAGTCCAGCACAAGAGCTAATCCAGAGTCACAAGAGCAGCCCATGTCACAAATTTTAGCAAACTGATAAATTTACTTGTGGCTTCTCATGTAAGTTGGTTTGTTTGCTTAATATGCTTAAAACATTTTTGGTACACTGTAAATTTCTAAGTTACAGAGTTAACTTACTCTTCCTCTGCTTTCTGCTGCTGATAAGAATACTGACTCAAAGTTACTTGAAAGTTTGTTGAATTTAAAAATACAAAATCTAAGAATACAGGGTTGGGAGAGAGAGGACAGAGAAAAGCACTTAAAAATCCAAGTGGCATAGCCAAGTTTGTTGTGAAATGTTCACAGGACAGAGCAAAGTTCATAAAGAAGGCTGAATAAGATATATACTTTTGATGGGACAATTTTGTACGGTCAATGTTTTATCATGTTAGAAAAATAAAGAAAGACATAATGACAAAACTGGAAAGCTCAAGTATGCCAAAAAAAAAAAAAAAAAAAAAAAAAAGAAGAACACAGTTTATAAAAAGAAATATTTATGTTTATATACATACATGCTGGCTTGTTAAGTTTGGTGGAGCCCAGGCTGTTCCTTCTGAAAGCTCCCTGATGCACATGCAAGATTAGGCAGCTATTGCCCTGGCTCCATCAGTCACTCTTCCCCAGGTCTCAGCTGTCCTCTCTGCTTGACAAAAGCTATAACCCTGCTAGGGAGATGGCTTAGTAGAAATAAGCACAAGGGCCTGACTTCAAACCCTGGTTCCACCAAAAAAAAAGAAAAAAAAAAGGCTATAACCCTAATTTTTAAAATTAATCCTAAAGATTAGGGTCTTTGCATGACTAGCAGAGACACCTAAGCTTATGAATGACTAAATAAAAGTTTAGTCATTAAAGTGTTATGTTATATTAGCATTATACAGTGTTATGTATAATCAGAGTGCTCTCTCAGATGTTTATGCAGTTTCTGTGTTGAGTCTTGGTAACAATATTGACAGGAAGTTTTTTTGATAAATTTGTCTCAGTTTATCATATTTTGTGGGTTTGACATTTTGGTCTTCAAAGCATCTTTGTCTTTGTGGGGCAGTTCCAATCTAATTGTGATACTCCTTATTGTTAGCTTCATGATGCATTAAACATATTAAATAATGTTTCCCAAATGTACAGGTCTTCTAAGATACAAAAACTTTTCAGGGTTTATGCTTAAATAATTATTACATAAATTATATATTTATGTTACAACAGTTAAAAATGCTCAAACACTGGATGACCCAAACAATATCACATAAAATACATCTATGGCATCTATGGACTGATGCATTCTTCTTAGATGATTACTATTGAAAGATGATAAATTTGGATAAAAGAATCTTCATATCATGTAATGTAATAATATCATAATGATTATTATAATGGGGTATGTTGTCCTCGATCTCAAATCTGCTCTATAAGACTTCAGAGCTATCATGGGGTCTCACAGTGCACTTCAGGCTGGCCATGAGCTCACTCTGTACCCCGGGCTGACTTCAAGTTTGCAAGTCTTCCTACCTCTGCCTCCCAACTGCTAGGATTACAGGCATGCACTACTACACCAGGCTTTGAGAAATTCAATTTCTAAGACAACCATAACTGATTAAAAAAATAGCAGTTTCCTGATTGAACCTCTCAATATTGTCACTGACTCTGCCTAGGTTGTGATATTCTACAAGTGATTAAAACTGCCTTATTTGTAATAAAAATGATAAGATGCTCTTCATGTGCTCCCTATCCCTCAAAAGGAAGTTAACTTTCTTCCAACTCTGACATGTTAAACATGTCACCAATGGTCCTCACGACCCCACAAGGCAAGCCATCAGAAAACAAGCCAATGAGCTCCTCAAGATGTAATTTGCAAAACAAAAAGGGAGAAATATGGTCCAATATATCAACCAACACTATTATTTAGTAAAATTTTAAATTTTCTAAATGATGATTCAAAAGGTTTCACAGCACTACAAAATATCAATTCACTACTCAAGCTACACAGATGCTTCAAAGCACAAGCATTCATATATTTCCAAAAGCCTCTTTATTATGAAGTGTGCATAAGTCACAATTCCAAATTTCAAAGGTAAAAAAAGTTCCTTTTCTTTCTTCATTTGCTGACATATATATCTCAAGTAAATGTCATATCTGATCTGGCTCATATTCTTACTTCATTTATCTTAGATAAAGTTACATGAAAAGATCCAAAGTCATGTCTTTCTTCTAATGATACCTCATATATAGATAAAACTCAACTGCTACTTCCTGGCCTCTCAAGGAAGGGCTGGCTGCAGCCACTCTGGCCACTACAACGGTTGGCACCTGTTACCCTACATATGCTATTTCTTGACAAACAATTTCCATTTTATATAGCCCCAACATCACTAATAGTATTTATTGTTTTCCTTTCCAGCCTTGATAATATATAAGCAACTTTTAATATCTCCCAAATGTTCATTATGGTTCTCAGACCAATGCTGATTGGAAAACATCCTGCAGTTAACTTGATGTCCTTAAGGCAACAGCTGCCTGGCTCAACAAACATCAACAAGCTCTTTGCACACACATTAAGGCAATGCCAAGTACTGCTCCATGTGATCATATCTATCCATGTTAATCATTAATAGTCCTGAGAGAAAAGCCAACACCTTCTCCATGGCACCTTTCACACAAATCTATGTGCAGATAATACTAACCTTCAGGCTGACTACAGCTTGCAATATCACCTTAAATCACCTTCATGATATTGCCTATTGGCTAAACCCCCAATATTGGCTTCCTGGCCTTGACCTTTGCATTTGGATTCTTATTGCCACTATAGTTATCTCTTTGCTGGTTTTTCTTAGAGTCCGTAAGGCCCTTTCTATACTGTTCCAGAGGATGTTTCCTGCCAACGCCGCAAAGCCTCCTGCATCACGCTGGATGCCCATCTACACTATATTTTTTTCCTTGTCTGTGATGGGAAATATGGAAGACCAGGCCAGGACTGAATGACTAAACTTCAGGGCAAAAGCACACAGGCTTTGTGACAATTGAATGGCTAAACAACAAAAACTTTAGATGGATGAAGCATGTTGTTTGGCCATTAACCTTTTTCCCCTTTGCCTGAAAATTTGCTTAGCCTTGATCCAGCTCTTAGCCCAAATTCCTTTTTCTGCTTTTTCTCTTGCACTGATATTATAAATAAAAGCCAGAGATTTCTCAGCTTAGCAGCTTTCCTTTTTTAGAGAGTCTCCTCAGTGGCTGGGTGAGTTTGAGTTGGAACAGCCCACCTGACTCTCTTGGTAATTGAACTAAGTCTCATCTCTGAGGAATCATTTTCATCATCTGATCCATCTGCAGTCACCACCTGCGTAGAAGAGTACTTGCCTACCATGCATGAGGCCCTGGGTTGAATTCCCACATGAAAATATCTCAATTCTGTTCTTAGAGTCAAATCCAAGTTCATTGCCATGGTGCATTCTGATGTACAATAAGCACGATAGCAAACATCCCAAAGAGGCTTTGACCCTGGTGCTGGTGATGCTTCAGAAACATCCATAGCTAAGCACCCACTCAGCAGCCCAGCTCCATGTCTTATACCAACTACACAACCACCCCGGAACAGGTAGGTGTATACTACTGTCCCCTTTATTTCTCAGACACACCCTCACCAGCATCTCATCCCAGTTCTCTGTATGACTGACTTACATCCAGATTAAACATAAACATACTTCCTCTTCTTTTCCTGGGATTTCAATTCAATGACAAGTATCATAAAGTAGTAGCGGGGATTTTTCTAGGCTTCAGTACTTACCCAGTTTATGAAGAGGGCCTGTGTATATTTCACAACCTCTAGAGTCACCAACAGACTGATGGGAATAAGATTATTGTACAGGATGATGAACGTTAGCAGGTTGTATCCAAAATTATCTGAGCTTGTGTCTGTGAAGAAAACCAGAACATCCACACAGCTTTAGTTATACTTTCTTTCTACTTTGTTATAGTGGGATTTTTCTAAAAGATGTTCACAACAAAAGCCCACTGGCTAATTTAGGGATTCAAGTTTTAAAAGTTTTTGAACATCTATTGTACATCAGGAGTTGTGACTACAAATACTATCCAGACACTGTGTTTTCCAGCAAAGAGCTGGAATCTGTTGGGAGGTTGCATATTGCACAGTAAGCAGAGACAGCCCGTTCCTTACTGTGACCAAGTATGCAGCAGGACAGGCCTGAGAAGGCCACTGCAAGAACCAAGCCTAAGGCTTCTTCATGAGAAGACAGAAGCAGTTCAGGGCTGGAGGTTAGGAATCTGGAGCAGCTCCTTCCACAGTTACTGAGCTTTTCATAGGAAAGTAAGGCAAATCATGGCGGTTTGATTCACACTGGGTGGTAATGTGATAAGAAAACAAGGTGCTGGGAAAGAACAAGGTGATTGAGCACAAGCCAGGCCACAGGCTCAACCCTCTACCATCTTTTCATTCTCTACTTACTATGGAGCCTCCTGCATTTTCACCTGAAGATTTTCCTTGCTGACGTATTATTACTTTGGTGTCCTGTTCTTCTACAGAATAAATGAGTCCCTGAACAGACTCTATAACCTCAATAGTTACAGATGCTGGGAAGATTGAGCATTTGTTTGGAAGCAAATACCCATCTGCCAACTAAAATTAGGCTACATATTAAAAAATTAAAAATTTATGAATTTGGACAGTACCTAAAAATACTTCACATCACAGTATCAAAAAGTAGGTACACTCCAAGAGACCTAAACTCAAGTAGAAGGTTCTGGCACAAACCAGGAAATAAGAAAAGTTAATAAAACAAAAAAGAGTCCCATTTTTATGTTAAAAAGTTTAGCCAAATAATAATAATCAAGAGGAAATAAATAAAGACAGACTGATAGAGACAAAGCACAAAGTTCTGACAGTGACAGTACAAATGTGATGTCTGATGACTTTGACCAAAGCTATTCAGATTCTACTCCAAACAAGATAGAAAGCTTTAGGGATGGACAAAAGGAACACTGTTTGCACTGTACCTCATATAGCTATTACTGGAGTTCAATGTTAACCTAGCAATTTAAATGTCATTCTCTTTCCACAAAGCTTGTATAACCAAGATAAAGCCAACACAGTACATTTTCCAAAGTATGACAGTGTGTCCCAATGGATCAGTCTTCACATTTGAAACTAGATAACACAGTACATATTCAAATATCAAGAACCACAACCAAAAAGAAAAAAGAATTAAGGAGTCGGATCCAACTACAACTGAAGTCTTAGTCACATTTCTCACCCCTGTGGGTGAAAATGTAAGTTTCTCTAGGTACCAGAACATATGTATTAATTATTCCTATCTGAAATAATTAGAAACATTAAAAAGGTATTTTAATCAGTTTAACCAAAATATAGTGAAAGATGGAACTAACAATAACCCCAGGAAAACTCCCTCCAAACTTTTAAGATTTAAATTTATCATTTAAAATTAGTCATTATATCTCATTTATTTTAACAAATCCCAGAAATCTGTGGGACACACACATATACAAACATGCACACACTGGCAATACTAGGAAAAAGAACAAAAACTGTAACAGAGACAATACTTAGCTAATACCTGAAAATGTCCTAAATTGTATGAAAAAATAACTTACACACATAAGAAGTTCCACAAAAGTCCAAGGAAAATAAACACAACACTATCAGAAACCAAGGCAAGATCTTGAAAGCAGCAATGCACAAATGACTTGCACACCAAACAAAATGCAGTAAGATTTACAGCAGACCTCCCACCCACACAATGGAGCCAGAGGCAGTGGGACATCATATTCAAACTGAAGGCTATTCAGAATTCTACAAGAATTCTGTATCCAGGAAAACTAATGTTTAAAAATAGAAGACAAATTTGGTATATTAAGATAAAAACAGAGGTAATTTGTTGCTAGTCTACCAGTCTTCCAAGAAATATTAAAAAGTTCTTTAAGAACATAGAAATAAAATGTGACTGTAAGTGAAATTTCCATGAGGGGCCAGAGAGATAGCTCAGTAGAATAAGTGCTTGCCAGGCAAGTGCAGGGTCCTGAGTTCCATCCCAGGCACCACAAAAAAAAAAAAAAAGAAAGAAAGAAATCTCCATGAAAAAACAAAGAGCATTAGCAGACTTTATAATACTTATAAAATACAGTATCATTACATATTTTAATCCTTCTAGATTTAAAAAACAAATTATAAAATGTCATCGTACAACTGTTAAGAGTTATATATAGAGAAGAGAAAAACATGAGGCAAAGAAATGATACCAGGTGGTAACCCATCCAGGGAGAAATGAAGAGTAGTAGAAATGGTAAATAAATAGTTTAATATAAAACAACTCCATAAAATATTTTAGGTTGTTTGAGACAAAAGTTACATAAGACAATATACTTATAACAGTATTATTAGGTTAATACCATAAATATAATATTATGACATTAACACAGGCAGGGGACAAAATGAAAGTATACTACAGTAATGTTTCTATATTTCATCATAAGTATTCATCCAAAGTGGATTCTAGTGGTATAACCCCTAGAAGAACCTCAAGAAATACCTTCAAAATGATTGAAAAATAATAATGTGTACATAAAACAATTCTCAACTATGCTTATCTTCATAATGTTATGTAGTTCTTAATATTTTACTCCTCCCTGAAAAGTAAGTATTATACACAGCACCCAAAGAAAACAGAAGGATGGCATGGCCCGTCCACACAAACTACCCACAGAGGTGCTTTCATGGGTGGCTTTGTCCTACTTCAACAAGCACCTACCCCCATACTCACTCATCTTCTTGATGTACCAGTTTTTTCCACCATGAGACCCATTCCAATACAGAGCCCCCACGGAGCTCACTAGGGCCATGACCAATAGGATGCCAAACAACACCAGGATCTGCACATTGGTTACTTTCTCAACATTTGATCTCTTGAGAGGCGCTTTGGTCGAATTCTATAAAAGAGCATTTAAAAATGATAAAGGTTATATATCAGATTTCAGGGTCAGGAATAGGGAGAAAATGAAATAAGATAACCAAAATTGACAAGAAAAATGTAAAAAGCTATTTATTTTCCAAATAATTTATTAAATTAAAAAGTATATCACATCCTTGAATCAACAGCTAGTTTTAAGTAAAGAAAGGCAGTCTACCAATTTAGAAAACACATTTAAATTCTGCCTGATGCTTATATACTTCTCATGATTACATCGTAGCATCAATTTAGCCACTGTATCTTAGAATACAATGGGCTCTAAGCAACATAAGTCACTTTAAAAGAAATCAATCATTGTACTCATGATTCAAGATAAACTTAGAGACTGTGAACTGTAAACATCTAAAGAGAACCACTAATAAATAAATAAATAAAACCACTGAAGTAAAAACACAGCTCTATAATATGTACGCAAATAGATTTTTTTCATTATAATGGGAAAAAAGATAAAATAGCAGTGCAAGTTTCAAAACCGGTTAGTGTGACGGTTACAATAATTAATGCTTTGCATATTGTTGTCTTCCTAGTTGTTATTCAGAGGACAAGATGCAGCTATATCTTGTCTAAACAAGTAAAAACCTCACTTCTCAATGAATTAAGAGAAAGTAGCTGTATATCTATCCTAACTATTGCTATATTTGTACACACACACACACACACACACACACACACACACAGAGTCCTTTATTTAATATCCCTCCCTTTTTTGTCTTGTTTTGTCCAAGATGGGTGTTCCACTGTATTTGTAAGAGAAGCTATATTTGGAGAGACCTTTAAAGAACCTTTTTATAGTTGATGCCAGTCCAAAGATTGTAGGTACTTGAATTCAACAAAATAACCCAATATAGTTCAGTAATCCATAATAGTAGTGGGTTATTAGCAAAACTGGCAATTGTCAGTTGTTGACTTGATATAGCTCAGCATATTAATATAGGTTTACTTCTTGTACCTCATGGTTACACTTTCCGCTGGATGGTTAAGACCAAGTTAAAGCAAGATATATGTAACTCAGATGTGAATTTTGCTATCTGACAAGGTCAGTCAAATCGCCTCAGGATTTATGCTGGAACCATGCATAGCACCTTGTGGATCTTTTGTCAGTGTCAGCCATCTGGAGGAGTCACGGCCATTGCTTGACCAATTTGCTTTATGTGAAAACCAGAGAGAATCTCTTCTCTCCAGGTGACTCTTTCTAGGCACACTATACACTGTGGTCATTTTCCTCTCCATCCCCATCATCTCCTTGCTCAGCAAATCGGGGGCACCACTGCGTTACAGGCTCTCTTATGTCCTGAGTCCTCACTGACTTGACAGGCTAGGGCCAAAATACTGGCTCTCCTTGAGCCCCTCTATTTCTCTAATTTTTGGTCTGTCAATTTAGTTGTTAAATATCCCAAAGAGAAGCTTAGTGATATTATTTCCCTGTAACAGAGGCAGTTGGTCTTATCATCACTATCCATCTGAGTATCAAAAACATGGAACTGCTATTTTCCAGCAACCACAGACATTCTAAATTTTAAATCCCTACAGAATGTGATAAAAACAATTACACATTTTTACGCCGAAATTTATCAAACCATATATATCGTTGTAGCAGGACAGTTCTATGACTTTTTTTCTTATCTCTTATTTTCTTCTATTACACTTTTTTACAAACATTTATTGTGAAAAGAGTATAGGAATAATCAACGTGACATTAGAGGTAGTACATGTCTAGTAGTCCAAAATGATGGGTATTCCAAGCATGGTTTTAGTATTATAAATTGCTATCCTCAGTATAGTTGTTTAGTTCAGATATTAGCATAGATAGTCAGGGTAAGAATTCTATCCATTAACTGCTATTTTCTAAGAACCTGATGGATATTCTCAGGACCATTGTCTTAACTACTTTGTTTATATAAATGTTTGGTTTTGCCCCTGCCTTATTTCCTAGCTTTTCTCTTTGCTCTGTCTTCATTGTTTAATTTTTAAGTTCTCACTTTCCACTTAACTGTGTTATAACTTTGAATTTTTATTTCTTCTTCAGAGATCTTATATTAGAGACAATATGATATTTACACATGTGGGTCTACTTTATTTCACTTATGAGTATATCTTCAAGTGGAACCCACTTATATATGAAGGTTTTGAGTTTAGTTTTCTTTATAGTTGAGTAATATTCTATTGCATAAGACACCACATCATTTTCATCCATCCCTCAAGTGACAAGCATTTTAGTTGTTTTCAAGATTTGGCTATTGTAGAGTGCTGCGAATAGCCACACCTGAAAGATGGTGCTGGCTTCTGCCTTCCACCCCCGCCTGGGGGTGAGTGCTCTCCATAACAAACAACTTACTGTGGAGAGCTGCGCACAGCCGCACCTTAAAGACTGCGCTGGCTTCCGCCTTCCACCCCCACCTGGGGGTGAGTGCTCTCCGTAGCAAACAACTTCTCATTTGGCTAAGGCTAAGACTAGGCGTTGCTTCCGTGTACCTGGACCTATCAGCTGTGCCCACGTGGCACTCCGGGGTTGGACGCCCACTGGTTCAAAGCCATGAGCGGGCTTCCCCTCGAGGAAGCAGGGAGGCTAGCAAGGAGGCGGAAGGCTAGCTAGGAGGCAAGGGGAAGAAGATTGTATAGGGGTCCTGAATAAACCGCGGAAAGAAGAGCTGGGTGTCACGTCTTCCTTGCTGGCGAGGTTGTGCGCAACAGGCTATCACAAATTGTGCTTCTAAAAACATAGGTACACATATATCACTATGATATGATGTTTTCAGTTCCTCCAGGAAAATTCCCATTAGGGGGGATAGCTGGCTTGAATAGGATTTCCAGTCCTAGTTTCTTAAGGAGTCTCCAAACCGATTTCCATAATGGTTGCACCAGTCTACATTACCACCAGCAGTGGAGAAGGATTCCTTTATCTCTGCAGCTTCTCCATTTGTTGTTGGTTGATTTATTTATGATAGCCATTCTTTCTGGGGTGAGATAGTATCTCAGTGTTGTTTTAATTTGCATTTCATGAATGGCTAGTTATGTGGAACATTTTTTCATGTATTTATTTGCTTCCTGTATTTCTTCCTCCTGAGTGTGTGTTCATCTCAGATGCCCATTTTTGGATTGGGTCTTTAAATTTTGGGCCCCTGTTTTTTAGCTCTTCGTAAATTCTAGATAGAAGGCCTTTGTCTGAGTACTTATTAGTTAAGATTTTTTCCAAATTTGTGGGTTGTCTTTTCACTCTGTTGGTAATTTCTTTTCATGTGCAAAAACCTTAATAAGAGGATGTCTCAGTTGTTAATACTTTCAAGTATTTCCTGTGCAGTTTGATTTTTGTTCATGAACTTTTTGCCTACCCCTATCTTCAAAATTTCTACCTGCTTTCTCTTCAGGAGATTTAGTGTTTCTGTTGTAAATGTTTAGATCTGTAATCCATTTTGACTTTAAGTTAGTGCATGGTGATAGACCTAAGTGAAGTTTTAGTTTTTGGCATATATAGAGCCAGTTTTTCCAGCACCAGCAAATAGATATTTTAAAAGTATATCTTTTATCATTAGAAGCTGAAAATTTAAGGAAAATAGACATACATAAACACCAATGATGCAAAATAGAACATTAATGGGTCTCAAAATACATGGATGGGCACTGTGGACAAGAAATAAGCAAGAAAAGGCAGGCAGGGACTTGTGGGCAAGAGAAAGCTAATCATTGGAAGGCATAGACACAAAGAAAACATAAGGGGGGATGTCTGACTATTTGTGGATAAAGCAGCCCAACTAGAACCAAAGGCAATGTTGGAGGTAAGTACAGAAAGATTCACAACAGTAGGACTCAAGAACCCCTTCATTTAAAGCTGAAAATCTGAAGCTAGATCATCTCTGTAATGGACAGGTCAGAAAAGTAATTTGAGCAAGATAGTTATGTACCTAGCCTGGTATGGTAGTGCAAGCCTATAATCCCAGGACTCTGGGAGGCTGAGACAGGAGGATTATAAACTCAAGCCCAGGGATGTGTGGACAAGAGAAATCTAATGATGATATTTATGGAGTCTACAGGCTCCTCCAGATGCCAGAAAAAGGTAACAGATAGAAACCTCTCTTGGGCCCACAGAAAAGAACAGCCTGTATCTTGAGATTTATCCCAGTCAGACCTACATCCAACTTTTAATCTACAGAAACACAACATAACTTTATGTACTTTAAGCCACTAATTTTGTGGAAATTCTCCAAAAAGCAATAGGAAGCAAATACAGAATATATCAGATGGTTGAAAAGACAAGAAGCAACCCAGGTGAAAATTAATTATGACCATTCCTGGAGATGAGGCAATTCTTGAATTAAACCAGAAGTCAGGAATGGAATAATCAGAGCTTCAGCCTATAAGTCTCTTTTTATGAACCTTGTGCCCTGGCTTTTCAGAGGCAAGACCAAGTCACAGGTAGGCTTGTAAAGCACTAATTTTTTCTCAGAAATTGCAATTGACACTGAACATAAATCAGCATTCTCCTTCACTATGCCTAATTTATGTGTTCATTAAAGAGCTATGATAGAAATGTCTCCAAAAATAAGATTACAAATAAAATCACAATGAGACATATAATTGAGCTGAAAAGGAGTTTCAGCTCAAAAAGAATCTCATGCCACAGTGTCACTGAAATCCATGCGAATTCTATCATCAAGCTGAGAAGTACAATTTTTCTTTTTCTTTTTTTTTTTTAGGGTTGGGGAATATGGCGAATTGTTACAGTGGAAATTTTGAAAAGCTAAGTCCTATAGGTACCTAAGTAATTCACCAGAATTTCCCTTTATTTACATAGATTTCCTTTGTTGAGTTCTCAAAATTATTTATACTTTACAGGCTTTAAAAAGCCCTGCTAAGTCTAAATGGAAGTATATTAACAAAGGCCATCTTATCCTCACTCATAAACCATCTAAATGTCGACTGGGCCAAGACATCGCATCCGGTCTCATAGCAAGAGCCAGCAGATGCTTCCAAGGGTGTTTATCCTAACTTTTAAAAAAGTAAATATGATCTTATCATTTTAAATAAACACTCATTGAATGCACAGGCAGGAAGAAAGTTATAATAAACCTCACTTCCATGACCCCATTAGTTACTCCTTCTCTTTCCCAATGGTTGAATTCCAGCCAGTTAGCAGAGTTAAAAAAAGAAAATTATTTTGTGTCCAAGACAACAGAAATGACCCCAAAACTTGAGGCTTCAGTGCACACACTGTAGGAAGCCAAACTCTGCCCATGCATTCTCATCTTCTGAACATTTCTACCTGTGGTGCTGAACTTTTAATAAGTTCCTGCTGTAACTGTAAGTTTCCCTACAACATTCTTAAATAACAGGTCTACCTTGACATAAACAGAAACAAGCCCAATGTTTGATTTTGACAAACCTAAACAGACCAGAACATTACACACTTTATCCCCTTTAAGATCCAGTAATGTTTTAGTTGCTTTTTTTTAGAGACAAAATATCTGACACCCGAAGGTAAGGCAGGAAAGGTTCAGAGCTGGTGGAGGTTTCAATTCTCAGTCAGCTGGCTCTAAGGCAGGGTGGCACAGCAGAGGGACAACAGGCCAAGGCAGTAGTAGACAGCACAAGCTGGCTTTTTGCATGAGCAAAAAGGAGGAATAAGCCTCTTTTTCTCCTATACATTATAAGCAGGCTACCTGCCCTAGGGTAGGTATAGCACTCACAGGGCCTTCCTCCTACACAGGATGAAGATGTTTACTACATGAGTACCCTGCCCCCTACTGAGTCCCTGAGTTAAACTTCCCAACTTCTCAAGTTGACACAATGTATCAACCAATACAGGTTACTTTAGCAATATGCCTCAGATCTCTTATGTATAAGATAAGAACATAAACTGAGAAATATATGAGTAAATATATGTGATTCACTTAGAACAATTCATGATTTGTTGTAATTAATGTTTGCTATATTTAATGTGATGATCTCTTTTTTCCCATTAAACCAACAAACAGAAATAATAGATTTGAAGAGTCCTACATGTAACTACACTAAGCATCACCTGAGGGACTTACAGTCTGATAAAAGACATGGAGGGAAGAGTTTAACATCAAAAATAAATAAAAAATGTTTAAAAATCTCCTAAAGCAATACAAATGGTCAAAGGGTGTAAGTACAGGCAAAACATCTTTATTCAGAAACAGAAAGGCATCCAGCTGTGTGTATTGGTTCATATCCTTTCAAAGGTCATTGTTTCTCCTTGCTTTTCAGCTCCACATGCACAGCTATTACTAGAGCTCCAGAGGTCTGCCACATGGAGGGCTGCAGAAAGTGCCTGTCATATATATCTATACATACAAAATAGCATAGATACACAGCTACTTTCTCTTAGTTCAATGAGAAGAAAGTTTTGAACTAATAGTGTTTAGACAAGATATCATGTCTGCATCTTGTACTCTGAATAACTACTATGAAGACAACATATGCTGTTGAGCTGTAAAAGGCTCATATCAACAACTTCTGACATTGCCAGTGCTATGGATAACCCACTACCATTATGGACTACTGGACTATATTGGAATATTTTGCTGAACTCACACACCTACAATATTTAAATAGCAATGGAATACCCATCTCTGACAAAACTAAACAAAAAAACATGACACAAGTGAAGGATCATTTTGTATTTGTATATACAAAGTGGTTAGGACAGATATACAGTTACTTTCTCTTAATTCAATGAGAAGAAAGATTTGTACTGATAGTGTGTGGACAGGGTATCATGTCTGCATCTTGTATAATGAATAACCACTAGGAAGACAATAATATGCAATGTAGTAATTATTGAAACTGTCCTACTAATCGGTTTTGAAACTGTCTCATTGCCATTTTTTTCTCAATAAAATTAACAAAATAAGACAATAATATGCAATGAACTAATTATTGTAACTGTCCTACTAACCTGTTTTGAAATTGTCTCACTGCTATTTCTTTCTCAATAAAATTAATACAAAAAGAGATCCATACAGAAAAAATAAATACATAAAAATAAATAGATAAATAAAAGAAAGTGCCTGTCACATGCATGAGGTCAATGTGCTCCTTCAGTGCATACATTGTCCATCAAAGGGGTTATGGGAATGTTTTAAGCTACACATCACTCTACACCTGAGCTACGAAGCTACCAAGGCATGATCTACAAACAATACCATACCTTGTGCAATTATGTAACGTACAAGGAAACTTGGAGCAGACTTGCTCTTATGATATACTCAACCTGAAAACTAGGTTTGTCACCCTGCCCAAATCTAACTACACATAATCTCTTCATTATTGCATCATCACAAGAAGAAGCAGCGGAGCACAGTTCGCAGAGGTCTGAGTGTGCACCAGGTGATTGGCCCTGGGCTGCAGAGGTAGGTGGCAGTGCCTGAATCCCCAGCCGTCCTGTATGGACTATACAAGCAATAAACCTAAAGCACCCAGGTCAAACCTGTGAGCAGATGAGCACTGAGCAGGAGGGTAGCTCAGACACATCTTAGACATGCTGAACAGTCTTCTCACATGAGAACTGCCCAGACATCCCCTAGCTATCCATTTTCTGTCTGCCATACAGCTTTCCTCCCACTCACCCCCAACACAAACATTTCACTGTGCCTGGGGTCCCACCTTTCCAACCACCCAGAGGCTCTCTGTCCTGCGCCTTCACCAGCTCTCTTGCTGCTCCTGACCCCCACCCCCCAGTCTTTCCCGGAACACCACAGGCAGAGAGCACTTCATAGCTCACATCCTTTGGTATCCAGGAGTAGCACTGCTGGATGTACAGCCAAGACACTGTAGCACTTCCCAGCCATTATTCCCCTATGCTGTGTTTTAAAAGCCATTCAGAATTCTTCTTTTTGGCTCCACCACTTTCTTCTTTCCTCTCAGAAGGCTCACTGGCCTTTCAGTCACTCCCTTTCCCTTCCTAAGGACTGAAGCCACCAGCTCACAGAATTCTTCTCTGTCCCAGCCTTGTAACCGCTGTACCTTCCAAATCACAGCATCAGCACGTCACTAGATGCCTTAGTCACTCATCTCCATGCCGCTCATCATCAAATGTGCTCTGTAGCTCTGCCCTGAGCTCCCTCCTCCCACATGCAAGCCGGGATCTTAGATTGACACAAACCCTCGACCTCAGAAACTCAAAGATGAGTGTTCTGCACTTAGCAGCCTGCCATTCAAGGCACCAGCGATGCTCTTCAGCTTCAGCACATCTCTCCACCCTTCCAATTCTAACTTCCTTCCCTGTGTTTTCTACTTCAAGTACCTAATGTAGCTTGGGATCTAACATCTCGTGTGCTCTAATGTTTAATGCTCTCATCCTGCTATCATTTGTCCTCAAAAAGGCAGTCAACAGAAGTTTTTCACTGGTGCTCTGTCACTGGGTGACTCTTTGGGACTTTGTAATAGTGCACTTTACAATTATATCTCTGCTTTGTAATTCTATATTACTCCTTGGTCTACCTGGCTTTCAGGGGGTAGCACTTGGCCTTTCATAACTGTATCTATATGTCTTAACTCTTTCTTAACTAAGAAATAGGGTTAAATGTAAAACTTGCAAGTCATACAAGAAGGAAAGCCAGTTCTCATTAACAGTTATCATGTAAAATAAGAAGCCAAGTGACACTACAAGAATGTAAGAAATGACAAAAAGGGACGCTAGTTTTATATAAAATTTCAAGAGCTGCCTGTCTAATTACATTACAATATAAACATGGGATATAAATTCACAAACAAAAATACTAAGCAAAAAAAAAACAAGTCATTATAAATTAATATTATTTTCTTTGGTATATGAAGAATAAATATTAATTCAGAAAAACTGATTATAAATGGCCTAGAATTCAGTTAAGAATTTTACCATGACAGCTGGGGAGATAGGTCAGTGGTGTAAACAGCTGCCTGGCAAGTGCAAGGCCCTTCAATCCCCAGCACCAAGAAAAAAAAAAAAAAAAAAAAAAAAAAGAATTTATCATGAAATCAAGACTAAAGGGGTAAAAAGGGACTGACAGAAAAATAAAACTAGATCTAATTTAAGTCCATAGACACAATAAGGTAGAATCAATTATCCCTTTTATATCTATTTTTTTTTTTTTTATTTTAGGGAAGGGTCTACATGGTGTTCAGGGTCTCACTACTAGAGCAGACTCATAGTGACCCGCCTGTTCACAGCCTTCCAAGAGCTGGGATTACAGGTGTATGCCACCATGCCCAGTCTCAATTGACATCTCAGTGCACCCTGGGGGCAGAGCCAGCTTAGTAGGCCCAGGTATCAGACCCCTATTCCCTGTGCCTGTTTGCAAGTACTTTAATCTGCTGAGCTATTTGGCTGCCTCCCTTTTTATGTCTAGAAAACAAAATCCATTTATGCTTCAGGCAAAAAGTTAACAAATATCTGGTAAGATAACCATACTTTCTTTACAAATTTAGGATCACTGACAAACTTGATCTTCATAAGTGCATTATTTGCATTCTCCATCCTCCACTCAATAAAAGCAGAAAGGAGAAAATAATAGCAAAAGTTAAAGTCAGCAATGTTTTTCAGCATAGAAACATTTTTACCTGCATGAGTTTGGTGTCGTGTCCAGTATAAACAACTATGCCAAAGACCCACTGAGTATTTCTAAGCTGTGTACCTCGTAATAAGATCTGGTCAGGTCCCAGGGGAACAGGGCTAAAAATAAGAAACAATATTTATATTTAATGACAGCATCACAAATAAGCATGAGCTTGCCCTTAAACACAAATTCCCAATAAATCAAATACTTTCTTCCATCAAACTTGAGCTGCTAAGATTAGACATGGCTTATTCTACAGAAAAAAATCTACCAAAACTGCCTTTTCAACTACTGATCACCTTCATAAAAAGAAGCTGTTTTCTATAAAATGTTAAAGGGAACTATAGCTCTTATAATCATATTTCAAAATTCAATATTCTCAGAGGAAATTGCTAAAACAATAACCTGAATCTTATTCATCTAGGAAATCGAATATATATTTTTTTTATTCTAGATAAGAAAAAAAAGCCCAAAAGTATAAGTGTATCATATCAAATTTGCCAAGGATGACTTAATTTAGATAATTTGGAAGGTTAAAGTAAAGAACAGATAAATTGTTAAAGTGGAGAAGGTTAAAGTAGAGAACATACTATCTGACAGCCAAGAACTGTTCGCTCTTGATTATCCTAACCGTTTGGGTAGATTCTTATGGTGATTCACTCGTAAACCATGGGCCTATTGGAAATACAAAGTACCCAGACAGGCTGTAGAAGGTATAAATAAGAGCCATGCAGATAAAAGATAGGCAGCAGATAGAGACTACACCCCAACATTACAACAAATGATGAATCCAATGATAAAACAAACACCAAGAGCCAAGACAACAGAGTGTGAATAACAGCACACTGAATATTCTATAGAAAGAATTTCTATAGAAAATTCTATAGAAATTTTCTCTGCTTTGTCAAAATACAGTACTTGCCTAGTATGCATGAGGCCCTGGGTCCCATTCTTAGCACCAAAAAATTAACAAACAATCAAACAAACATGAAATAAATGCTGTTAAGAAGAAATCATGTAAATAGGATATACTCTTTTACATGAGGTTGTGTACGCCTCAGGCACCTCTCTCCTGTTTTTCTGCACCATTTAATGCAGCCTAAACCATTTGTCCTGCTTAAGAAAGACGGGTGAACCTCCTCTGAGGCCTACAGTTCTTGTTAAATGTCATTTCTTTCACTAAGCTTAAGCCATTTCAAATGGACTTAACTGGTCCTTCAAGAAAAGCTTGGTAGCCCAGAACTAACCAAACATGAAATCATACTGTTTTCAAACATTAGGAAAACAGAGAGCAAACTCATTTTCCAATGCTCCAACAATTTTTACTTATACTAAAATAGTAGAAAAAGAAATGAAGAGAAGAAAGAGTGATACCTTTTCCCATCCAGGTTCAAGGTTCCAGTGAAGTCATAGAGGTGGCGGTTGGGTCCTTCACATTCTATAGTTCCAGATAACTTCATTAGCACCTCCCTTGTCTGCATGTCAGCGGTATGGCTCAACCCCTAAAATGTTCAACAAAAAAGAGAAACTCAAACACACTGTTTTTTGTGTTACTGACATCATTCAGCATTTTGTCCTAAGGACCCAACAAGCCATTTACAAAACAATTGTACAAATTAAATGTCAACTCAAGTTAGCCTTTACCACACTTTTTGCTCCAATTATCTGATAAGAAAGTGTCAAAGATTTCATTGGAACAAAAACTGAAGATTCCACCACAGTGTTGGCAACATCCTAAGTGACAGTTATTGCAACCAAATGCTCATTGAAACCACACACTATTAGCTGTTTCCTCTCACTGTCCTCTTTAAGATAAAGTATCTCACTATTGCTCATTATCTAGCAATTGCAAACCTCTTAAAAATCTTTTAAATGCTTTATTCTGAAATTTCCAAAAATCCATAAAAACAGAGTAGTAAAACTAACCTCACTGACCCTTATATAAGCAGGAAAAAAAGCTTAAGTCAAATATCGCCAGAAGAAAACAACATGTGGATAGAATTACTGAATTCAACTTTAATTCACAAAAAAACTGTATCAAATGCTTAACACTTGTATACTTGAAGAATTATTCTTTGTGCTGGAATAGAATATATGGTAAGGATAGTTTTATTTAAGGTCTGGAAAGTTTGTGTCTCCTATTGCGGTACCACTCTCTAGAATAGAATCTCAATTCCAAAAGTGTCACACATCGAGGTGCTGGGGGCTCACAGCCTCACCCACCCACAGAGCTGGTGTTCTGTCAAGTGCCCAGCCCAGCACAGCTGTGAAGCTCCCTCTCTTCAGTAGCACAGATGGAGAGGCAGTAAGACACACACGAAGGCATAGTATGCCTGGGACCTACAGTTCAATAAAGCCTGCCTTTTCTAGGTGTCTTATCCCTCTGGACCAGTTCCCCTCAAAATCACAGGCACATTCCTCCATGGGTCCCAATTAGTGCCAAGGCCTAAACTTTAGTGAATGAAGAATGTTTTCTCCGCAAAAGGTACTAACTCACAAAGGGACCGTAACTTAGGCATCTATAACACCATGAGTCATAATCTTGGTGACTTTACCTGACGTATCTTAAGGTTTGTCTCCCCATCTAGATTAGCAGTTTCAACATAACACATTGCTTGAGGTTCACTAAGGAGAGAAAAAAGGGACAAGGGTTTAGATGTTAGTAAAGTCCTCCTTTACAAATTCATAGCTCTTGAACTTTCTGCTTTGGAAATATTCCTACTGATGGGCTCTTAAAAAGATAATGCATAATAAACAGCCCCGTTCTTAGTAGGCTGATAAGAAAGAGACATGCTTATCTTTGCATCACAACAGAAATAAACCACTTGAACAATGATCCATCTATTAGTCCCCCAAAACAATGACCACTTGGCCACAAGCAGACAGAAATGACTAGGGCAGAACTGAAGGGCTCAGCAAGCACTCTGGTATACCAGGTGTCTCAGATAAGGCCTGACCACTGGGCTGAGGTTAGGTGTATACCAAAAAGCTGCCCAAGCCAGAACTAGGTGAAACACACCTTTCCTCACTTTTTCACTTTTTTTTTTTTTTTTTTTTTTTTTTTTTTTTTTTTTTTGTGACACAGTGATATGAACACAGGAACGTACTCTACCACTTAAGTACATTTATTTTTTATTTCAAGGCAGGGTCTCACTAACTTACCTAGTCTGGCTTCAAATTCTGAGGTGGTGGTCCTCCCACCTCAGCCTGCTGAGTGGCTGGGGATTAAAGTGTCTGCCACCAAACCCAGCCAAACACACCTTTGGAAGAAAATTACAGCCACAAAACCGAAGGGTGGATGCACAAACTTGCAAGATTTTGCTCCCCTGCATTTATTACTGTGCCAAAAGGAAAACTGAATCAAAACATTAATTTTTCAGGTCAGAGTACTCAAAAAAGAGTAGAAATAAGTATATCAGGCACCACACTCACATGTTGAACTTTTAGTTTAGGGCAGTGAACACAGTTATTGGTTGAGAGAATGGGCTATGCCACCCACTGGCTAACAAAAATGCTTTCGCACTGCCTTGCAGGCTGCACAGCCCTGGCAAGCTGTTGAACTTCTGTGGCTTGGTCTTCTCACACACTAAGGAAGGATATCAAAGGTCGCTGGGGAGACTAACTGGGATAAGGGAGTTAGCAGGCTGCTCCACATGAAGTTTATACTCATCTGCAAGATACAGCCTGAAACTGTAACATCAAGCAAGCTCTCCCATAGCAAAGCTATGTTTTCTGAGGGTCACAGACAAGATTCATAATCCAAACCATCAAGTGGTTAATGTTTCTAAAAGTTTCTATGCTACCAACCAACATGGCCATAGTTCACCCATGTTTACAATGCTTTTCCCTTCTTTTTTTTTTCACAACTGTGTTAGCTTTATTGATTAAGTGACCCTATTCTCAGTTGAGATGTTGCAAAAGAACTGCAGATTTTCCTGCAGAACTATGAATCATCAAAAAGAAATCACCCAAGATCACTTCATTGGGTCTCCACAGGGCACTGGCCTTCGAATCCCATCCCGCCTTCCCCTCTAGCCTCTGCTTTCTCTTGTATTGCCACCAGACATGGACCATCAGTGTACTTTCTCCTGCATCTAAAATTTGCAAATTTGACTGGCTTCACTTAGAGAAAATCACTTTTTGAGCAAGCCCCTCAGATCATAGTGCTTGTTCTAACAGATGTGCATGACACCACCTCTGGACACCAAGACTTCCCTGGATGACTAGGCAAGAGGACCTGGACTTGCCAAAGGCTAAATCTTTGAGTGGAGGGTGGAGTTCCTGACTTCAGCTGCCAGCCAATCAATAAGGATCTGATTCACCTCAGCAGGCTTCTCCATTTGTGTTCAGTGTCCGCAGTTCTTGATGTGTCCCCTTTTCAGGTGGGGAATCCAGTCCTCCATGTGCTCAGTCATCTCAGGAACGAGTACAACATCTTTCTCTGCCATCACCATCAGGGCCGGGATCAGGATCTTCCACCCAGTGCCTCGGCAGCCCCACTTCCAGTTCCTTTCCATGTTGCGGTACCAGTTCAGGGGGCCTCTGAAGCCAGACTTCTTGAACTGCTGCTCATAGAACTGAATCTCCTCCTCAGTGATCATCTTGCTGAGGCTGGGGTCCTCTGGGGTCTCCACAAAGAGCCCTCCCATTTCAGTGACTTTATGCACAGTGAGAAAACCCTCATCAGAGGCTCTGAAGAAGGATTTCTTCAGAGTCCGCCTCACGTTCTGTTCCAGCTCAGCCTCCGCCACTCCCGGCTCTTGGAAGTACACTTGGTAATCAAAGACTGGATTGGTTTTGATGGCCTCCATGGGGTGCACCTTGGGGTTTGCTGGGATGAAAGGGGTGTTCAAACTGGCCACTGCCCTCACTGTCTCAGGGTAGAAGAGGGCCATGCTCCACACCGGAACACCTGCCCAGTCATGGCCAATAAACACTGCCTGAGGGATGCCCAATTTATCCGGGAAGGTCACTATCTCCTTACATAGCACTTCCATGGCATATTCTTCTATCTCAGGAGGGGAGGACGAGTCTCAGTAGCCTTTCATGTCCACCACTAGGACCTGGTAGCTCGTGTGGGCCAGAGCAGGGATCTGGTACCTCCAAGAGAACCAACTCTCGGGAAACCCATGGCAGAGGCACACAGCAGGGCCAGAGCCCAGCTCCATGAAGTGCAAATGGACTCCAGGCTTTATGGTCACATACCCATGGCTCACATCGCTGGGGCTGCAGGTGACTGGCACAGGAGCTGCAGTTTGGAGGAGCTGCACCCTGGTTACTCTCTCCAGCTCCTTCAGGGCCGTGTCAGTGTCGCAGGAGAGGATGGTGACCATTCCCAAGTCCCGAGCTGGCTTCAGATTAGACCCAAAGTAATCTAGGAAAACAACCTCACTGGGATTGGCCTTCAGGGTGTCTAGGACAAGCTTGTAGATCTGCAGCTCAGGCTTGAGCATCCCGACCTGGCATGACTCCAACAGGAGGTCAAGGGCTCAGCTCACACATCATCTGCGCCAGCCCCCCTCTCTGGGCTCTGTCATCCAGCCAGTTGTTGGTGAGCATGTAGGTTTTAAATCCCTTATTCCTGAGAGCCAGCACTGCCTGCAGCATGGGGCGGTTGATAATTCTTGCTGAAATTGCTGTGTCAAAGATATGGTGTATGGAGAAATCCTCAGGGAGGTGGATTCCAGAGGCCTCGGAGCGCTTCCTGCAGTTTTCTTCCATGAGTGGCACCCACTGGGAAAAAGTGATCTCTCCTCTCATGAGGTGGGTGCTGGAACCACTCATGCCTTCCTTCAGGAAAGCATCATTCAGGAAGTCCCTGGGCAGCGCCAGGGTTTCCTCCGCACAGCTGAGGCTGCCGGCAATCAAGGGCAGCGCCAGTACCCCATCAAAGTCGAACAAGGCCGCGTGCAGTGCCATGGCCAGGGTGGGCCAGCGGCCTCAACCCGCACTCGCCACCAGAAGGCAGCCAGAGCCACTCCCCGCACAGCCCAAGGCCGCCTCTGCTTTTCCCTTCTGACTTCGGGTTCTATTTTATCTACAGTAGAAAACTAATGCAAAGATTTAAACCTAATGAGGGATCAAATCTAAAGTGAGAAACATCAGCAAGCAAAGAAAATGCAAGCAGCACAAGCACTTGTGGTTCTCAGCAGCATAGAAATAGTTAATACATTGTAGTATTAACACCATATAACTTAATGTTGGACTCAAGAACTGAAGTTACTCTCATCCTGACTTTGGTTTTCCTTCTATGTTATGTACTTTTAGGCATCACCCCAAGAAGAACAAAAGCTATGCTGTTTCATCGCATATACCATTCAGTGGCTATATACTCCATGCACGATATTAGAGAATATGGCAATGGTAATTGGGCAAAAAGGGTGAAACATGGAAAAATGGACAGCAAACATATCTCCAAGTCTTGTCTATGCTGAGAAAATGCACATGGCTCTCTGAACTGCAGCTCAAGAGCAGCATTGGCTTGCAAGATGGACTACTGATTGACCCACAAGAGCTGGGTACCGCAGTCTCACACAGATGGAACCCAGACCTGAGTACGTGCACCACTCCACTCCCACTGAAGAAGTGACTCTGTCAGTGAGGAACAGCCTAAAATGGTCATAAACTTACAGAGTTTAGAAAAAGAGAAAGAAAGCAGAGGGCCAATGCAGTAGAGGGAAATTCACAAAAATATAGATGATCATCTCTTATCCAAAATCCTTGGAATTTTTAGGTTTTTGGATGGGTTTGGATTTTTAAATATTTGTGGAGCATATTGGATGAGCATTCCTAATCAAAACTTTTGAAATCCAAGGTGCCCTAAGATTATGGTTAGTAAAGGATTCTCAGGGTGTGGAGTTACGCGGTTCCTTCGCATGAAGTGTGCTCCCAGAAGCTCGCTATGTCAGCTGCAAAGGTGGGGGGGTGTTTTTCACAGAGCCTGGGACAGGACCCTGGACGCATTTGTCGCAGAAGAGGAGAGAGAATGGAAATGCCTGTTCTACTTCATCCAAGGTGCAGACCCACAGTTCAGACTAATGAAGGCCTGTGTCTACTGGAGACTGCAATCATGGGCCAGGAGATCTGTCTCACTGAACAGGCTGTTCAGGCCATCAACAAACTGAAGCCTATACCCAAATTCTTTGTTCTGTGTGGTGACCTCATCCATGCCATACCAGGGACCCCCTGGCGTAAGGAGGAGAATGAGGACCTACAGCAGGTGCTCAAAGACCTTGACAGCGAGATCCCGCTGGTCCTTGTCAGTAGCAACCATGACCTGGGCAACATCCCCACAGCCAAGACCATCCAGGAGTTCCAGCAGACGTGGGGAAATGACTACTTCAGCTTCAGGGTTGGAGGTGTCTTGTTCCTGGTGCTCAACTCCCAGTTCTGGCACGATGCCTCCCAGTGCCCTGAAGCAGGCCCAGGACTACTGGCTGGACCAGCAGCTGAGCATCGCAGGACAACAGCAGTGCCAGCATGCCATCGTCTTTCAGCACATCCCGCTGTTCCTGCATAGCGTCGACAAGGATGATGACTACTCCAACCTCACCAGGGCTGTGTGCACTGTCACCAGTGCAGGCATCAAAGCTGTCCACAGAATGCTGGAGGCACCTACAAGAAACTGGACATGGTGGTGTCATCTGCCATCGGATGCCAGTTGAGCAAAGACACCCATGGGCTCTGAGTTGTGGTGGTCGCCACCAAGAAGATCGTTCATCAGTACTACAGTTTAGATGAGCTGAGTGAGAAAGGACTAGGAGATGATCTGATGGAGCTGATGAAGGAATGATCACTCTTGTAATCTGCTACCCTTTCACTTTCAGGTTTTTTTTTTTGCTTTTGTTTTTTTTTCTTTTTTTGCCAGAAAAAGCAGAAGCACACAGCCCTTTGTTGCAGTGTAAGCGTAGACCGGGCAGTTATGTGAATTTATTTCCTTTTGCATAAACTGTATGCTAAATTATATTCACAGTAGAACTACCTCCTAGAAAGCCTGGAAATAATTTTCTAATTATTGCGATGTTAATTATCTCTGCATAAATGTTTGAGAAAATCCTCCTGATGGTGTATCTCTCAACTCTCCTTTCAAATTAGATTCTTTCTGGCAGCATATGATCGATGTTTACCTAGCGACTTCAGTCCCAGCTTGATATCTAAATGTGATATTTGCTAATTCCTTGAAGAAACTGAATCTGATTATATTAAATTGTGGTCATGACTCCTAAAATGTTAGCAAAACAAAGATCATCTTCTTCTTTTTTAGCAAAATAAATAGCACTCTCTCTCTTGCCAGAGCTATGTAGACCTACTTTAACAAAGAGCCAAATAGCTACCATTGGCTGTGAAATTCTGAAGCATCACTTGTAGCTAATGCTGGAAACAGAATACACTTGCTACAAGTCAGAACTTGAATTTGCCTTCCTGACTACTACAAAAGTTACTTCTGCACAAAGGTGGCTGTTTGTGCACATCTCACCCAGAAGACTAATCAAGGCCCTGAGCTGTGGCATGGAAAGCCACTCTGCAGCCCACTTTGTTCATCTGCAGTTTTCTGGTGCTAAGGACATTCGACAGCAGGATTCTCCTTGGGTCAGGATACCCCTTTGTTTACCAGCCTCAAAACTTCACCTGCTTTGTTAAAAGAAAGTGGGAACTGATGCAGACTTCTCAACAAACACAAAGCAGAAATTCTGGTGGGGGGCCAAAACAGGCCTTCAGCCACATGAACCTGACAGCCCAAGTGGTTAAATGCACAAGTACAGTACCTCTTGGTGGAACAGCATGTTATTTACAGCTGGCATTGTTTTTATATAGTGTACTTTGCTACA
This sequence comes from Ctenomys sociabilis, assembly GCA_004027165.1. Taxonomy (NCBI): domain Eukaryota; kingdom Metazoa; phylum Chordata; class Mammalia; order Rodentia; family Ctenomyidae; genus Ctenomys; species Ctenomys sociabilis. The sequence goes on along the minus strand of PVKA01004728.1, from coordinate 37,187 downwards.
CCTCCTTAACAACTGGCCCTGGTGTGCTTTTATCCATGTAGGTTGCTTGCAAGCTTGCTTGTGAGGAGGGAACCAAGGGAATATTGAGCTACATTCCTAGCCCTTTTATTTGAGAAAGTCTCAGTAATTGCCCATTATGGCCTTGGGCTTGCAGTTCTCCCACCTCAGTCTCCCAAGTAGCCTGGATTACAGTCTGCATCACCATATCCAGCCAATCCTTGCAGTCTTTTTCAGGAACCATCCTGGAGGGAGAGCAAGTTACCTGGTCCTCCAAATTCTGGCAGCGAAACTTTGCAGCATTATGCAGTAGTATTCACTAAGGTTAAACCAACTTTTAAAAACTGACTGGTTATAAATGAACTGCAAAGTGCATTAAGTTAAAAAAAAAAACTTTATTGTTAAAAGTTTTAGGCATCGTAGAAAGCGGTGGGAAATTAAATAGAAAGATAATTGAATATGTAAATTCATGAAGAACAAAAGACAAGGAGTTAATTATACTACAGATTGGTGACACACCATTGTTCATTGTTATGTGCAAAAGAATTAAAAATTTTCCAAATTAAAATGTCCTGTGGTGCTTTGCTGGGACCCTGGCTTGTGTTTATTTTTCTTAACAACAAGTTTAGACGTAAGAGGGCAGAAGGGGCCTAACTAATGAGGTACTGAAGGCCTGGGAAGTGGTGACACAGGGACCATAAATACAAGGGTTCTGACTCCATACTGGGGAACTCAGGAGGGAAAGAGGAAGAATTTAATCACAGAGGACTGAAGAAGGCGTGCTTCCTCATGGCCCATGTTCAAAATTTAGGAGCATTCTGTAGATGATTAAAAGTGATGGGAGTTTAAATCCTTTTCTCTCAAAAAACTAGTAAATCAAAGAATTGGTTTGAAATATTCAAAACCATGCTAAGAAAAAGGACTCATGAAATTCCCACCATTTTTAAGTAGCAAAATAGCTGTGTTCCCCAATAGCGATTCAGAATAGAGTTGAAAAATGTTTCTGAGAACCAGAAAAACATATTTCCTAGTTATATTAACATAAATGTATCACTCAGATACTATCACTATTAGTGCATTCACTTGTGATTCTGTTTAAAAATGAAAAACCTACCAAAAATAAGTGCCTTAATATTGTGAAACACAATAAAAGATGTCATGAGGGGAAAAAAAAGGACTCTCAGCTCATAATAAAGAGATAGGTTGGTGAGAAAAGGATGGTGACTCAGTGTAGAACAAAAAGGTGGCTCAAGATATCTGCAATTGTCACTTAACATTTTGTTGTTCTTAACATTCAATTCAAAAACTGTGCCCATGAGCACACCTGACCTGGAGGAGAACAGGACCATGTCTGCTGGAAGGTACTGGCCATTGAGGACTTTCACGATGTCTCCCACTGCCACCTGGAGAGCAGAAACCAGGACAGAGAAGGGCACAAGAAAGAGAAGCACAGTGCAAAAAGAGTGGTTAAATATGTAAAGAAGAAAACTGCTACATAACTAAGCCATGCCTCAACAGGGACACAAAAGAAATTCTGCCAACACACATGACTTGAAATACAGTCAGAGCCTCCACATCTGCAATTTGCCCTACTGGGTACTAAAGGAATTCAGGGGGTAAAAGTGTGTCTGCACTGAATGTGTACAGACATTCTTCTCATCACTGGTCCCCAACAATACAGGGCAACACTGTGTACATAGCAGTTAACAATGTTCAATTGTGGTATTATAAAGTCTTGTAGAGAGTAAAGTCCATGGGGGATAGAAAGGCATTCTATGTAAATGCTACAACTATTTTATACACAGAAAAAATTGAATCTGTGAGGCATCCTGAAACAATCCCTGAGGATGCTGAGGCCTTTTTGCAACAGTGTTTCATGAAAAAGAAATAAAGGGAGAAAGGATAAGTCCAAACAACTACAGGTACAAAGACTGCATTTTCTTAGAATAATCTACCTACAGTTGCTCAAATGGCCCAACGGCTGCACATGGTGGGGTTGAGCTGTCACCCATGCAGCTCTGGAGGCAACCTAGGTTCCTGGGCTCGAGTTCCCATTATATCCATAACTAGCTGTGTAACCAGAGTTAGGGAAACTGTGTGTGCCTTATTCTTCTCTATATGCTGAAAATAATGGCACATATTTCATGGGATTACTGAAAGGATTGACTGAAGGATGAATACACATAATTTTTCTGTTTTACAAATGGCAAAGTTGAAACTCGAAGCAAAATAACTTGACCAAGATTATACAGCCAGTGAGGTGTTAAAACTAAGCCAGTCTGACAGGAAGGCCTGAACATGTACTAAAAGATATGACCACATTTGTTCATAAGCAGGGCATCTAAGAGGCCTACTGGAAATGTGTCACATGACAGAAACAAGACTCGCAGTCTCAAGGCATTATCAGAAAAGAAAGTTATGGCCAAAGTCAGAGATCATCTTAAAATACAGATTTCCACTGGAGAGGAGACCATAACCAAGGAAACAGCAGTTTCCAAACAGCACTATGATTATGTCTCTAAGTTTTTTCAATAATGTTGCTTTAGAGAAAAATAAGGGCTTCACTCCAATAAACTTAAAATCATATCCTTGCTTCACAGACACAAAAAAGCATCTGTTGTTCACAAGCTGTTCCACTGTGTAGACCTCCAGCACTCTCAACAATATTTTTTAACTACTGAAGATCAAACACTGGGCCTTCTACTATCAAACCACCTTCCCAACCCTTTTTATTTTTATTTAGAAATGAGCTCTCAACAAATTGCCTGGGCTCATCTCAGTCTTGTGATCCTCTTGCCTCAGCATCTCAAGTAGCTAGGATATAATCATGTACTACCATGCTGACCCCAATCCCTCTCTTCTAAAATAGGAAAACAATATTATTGGCTCATAAAATTCATGCTATGCAGCACTCGGGAGGCTGAGGCAGGAGGATTGTTGTGAGTTCGAGACCAGCCTGAGCTACAAAGTGAGCTTAAAGCCAGCCTGAACTGCATAGCGAGACCCTGTCTCAAAAAGACAAAAAAAAAAAAAAAAAAAATTCATGCTATGACTAAGGATGCATACGCAGCACCTGGCATCTTCACCCCATGTGTGTCTTTGTCACTCTTTGTCATCTGGAAATAGTACCTGACAACCACAACTTACAGGAGATTTACTTTGGCTCATGGACACTGCCTGTGGTCAGCTGGCTCTACAAGAGCGGAGGAAAGGCTGCTCATTTCATGGTAGCCAGGAAGCAGAGAGAGCAGGAAAAAGGGGAGACGCTCCTCCAGGTTGCACCCAGAGACCTGCCTCTTCCAATCAGACTCCATCTCCTGACAGCAAGTCAGCTATCGGCCCATAATCCAATCACCTTCCTAAAAGTCCTGCCTATGAGTGCATGAGCTTCTTCAGGGGCCTCTAGATATAAGCCATAATGATGTCTGTAGCTCTGAGCTTCCTCAAAGTGAGCAGCTGAATGGACACTATCAGTATCAACAGCAAGGACATCAGAATTCCCTCCTGACACATGAAGAAAGACTATTCCTAATGATAACTGCAAAGCATGAAATGAGCACTTAATCTTTTATGAGTCCCATTCTAACCATATTCTTATTCTCTTAAAATCCAAGAATTTCAAGTAATACGATACTCATAAAAATCTCTGTATCTTCTGGATCATATAAAGTCGCAGGTACTCAAGTTAATTTTCTGTTGGGAACTTAGCTCAGTGGTGGAGCACTTCACAACATGCACAAGGCTCTGGGTTTCATCCTCAACACTGCAAACACAAGCTTGTAGGCAGGCAAACACACTAATTTTCTTTTGGGAAAAGGTAGAGCTTTGTGCAAGGTACTCTAGTAGTGCTGTGGATTGCTTATCATAAAGTATATGTGAATATCTAAATAACTGGGCTCAACACAGAGAGAGACAAGAAAAATTCAATTCCAGGAAGAGTGTGCATTTGAAGTTAACACTCAGTTCAAAGGCACAAGTTAGTATCCAATTTAAGGTAAAAAGCATATAATTATAGAATATTCCATAATAAGAGAAGTTAAGAATAAATGCTACAGAACCATTTTAACAATCACCAGCACAAAAGCAAAGAATACTTATGTAAATTTAATGTTTACAAAGTAAAATATTTTACATCAATAGTTTCATTACACAGAAATATCAGTAGAAGCAATTAATATAAAAAGCACTAGAAGGCCGGTCAGATAGCTCAGCAGACTAAAGCACCTGCTCAGGCAGAATGCAGCAGCCAGGGTTTGCTCCTGGATATGCCACACTGGCCCCGCCCCCAGGGCACTCTGAGAAGGTGATTGAGACTGGATGTGGTGGCACATGCCTATAATCCCAGCTCTTGGGAGACTGAAAAGAGGAGAATTACTACAAGTCTACATAGTTCAAACCTGTAGACCCTGTACTAAAAAAAAAAAAAAAACTAGAAAAATTAGTCTTCTTTTCCAAAATTTTTTTTTCCTCTAATTTAAAGTAGGAAGAAAAGGGAAACTGTGGCTTTCTCTTGTCTTTATTTTCTAAATAAAGAAAACACTTATATCCCAGTAACCAAATGCTACGAGCTTTCATGGTCATGAGGAATGACACGGATTTTGCTTTTATCTGATATCCTTACATGGGTCCAAATCCTCTGCAGCCTCAGGAAGACCTCAAAGTGTCTTCTCAGTGAAGCAGCTGGGAAGAACTCACAGGGTCCATCAAAGCCACTGAGAGCTACCCAGGGCTCCTTCCCGGTTCACCAGCTGGCCAGCCACAGCCCAGGGACACATCGCTAGAACCTGTTACTCCTCCTCTCCTATGTCCTCTCCTTCCCACTGAAGCCTCTCAGTGACATATTGTGCCTGGTTTGCTGGACTCTTCGTGACCCCCGGACCTATGCCCTGAATAACACCTCTTCAGTATGGCTTCTTCTGAGCCGCACCTGTGGGCCTAGACAAATGTCCCAGGGCATCCTCCAAAACTCAGCAGGTGCCCTGTGCTACAGCCAGCTGCCTGTCTCTTAGGCTATCCTGGCTCTTGAGTGTGCACCCAGATCACCTGCAGCAGACTCAGTGCATCTGAACTCTGGGTTGGGGCCCATCTGGGTGTGACCAACCCCTGGCAGACTGAGGTACCTGCCAAAGTTTAAGGACTACTGCACACTGAGGCTCTGGAAGGGCAGGGACATGTTCTAGTCTGAAATCCAGGACTGGAGCAGCCTAGCAACTAAGAACTCTGTTGAAACAAGCACACAAAATGCATTATTAAGTTGAAACAAAAATGCTTGCAATCGGGTATATAACAGGTGTACTGCTGCTCCTGGTGTTTTTCTCCCAGATGTGTGTCAGAAGCAATAAGGTCTTCAAGGCCATCAATTTCTGGACCCGGAAATCAGTGACAATCACTCCATCTCCTGATGTCTCAAGGCATGTCTTGAACTCTGGGCCTAAATCCATCTCCATACTGGCTAATGTTCATGCTTTTCTGGTGATAGACAGGAAAGAGTTTCCCAGGGGAATGGTCCAAGGACAAGGGAATCTTTGACTCTCATCCGTGACACTGTTTCTCCCCCAAAAAGTTGAAAACACCTAACCTCTTGATCAAGAACCACCACCTTTCACTTCCAAAGAGTCTAAAGAACAGCTGCAGTACAGAACTTCTAGATAGCAAACTTTTATAACAAAAATATCAATAAAGGGGAATCTTCTTTAAAAGTAGATGATTCTCCTAAAGTAAACCAAATTACTTTAGTAAATGAGCATGTATGTTATCACATAAATATTTTTCAGATATAAGATGTCCTAAGAGGACAATTTTAAAAAGAGTTTGCTAAATGTTTATCAAAAACTAATGTGCTTTTCAAAACAGTTGTTTTCTCTTAAAATCACTAGTTTGAATGTGGAACTAATCCCTAAGAAACATCCCCCTTAAGAAGGTCCAGTTATCCAGGGATGGTGGAGCACACCTGTAATCCCAGCACTTGGAAGGCTGAGGCAGGATGATCACTGTGAGTCTGAGGCCAGCCTGAGCTACAAAGTGAGTTCAAAGTCAACTTGAACTGCATACTTAAAGCCTGTCTCAAAACTGACAAAAAAAAAAGAGAAGGCTCAGGTAAATCAGACTCATTTATAAGCTACTTTTATCAGATTAAAAAACACCAAGATGCCACAATAGATTGCTTCTAAATTTTCTGTGCTTTGCTAACACAACCAAAGAACAACACTAGTCTTAAAGCCACATATCTCATCCCTCCAGCCACACAGAAGAATACTCTTTCTTGCTACTGCAATGTTAACAGCAGTCACTACAAGAGGTGATGGAAAGACACTATGCCCCTTTAACTAAAACACATATTTAGAAAGAAAGAAAGAAAGAAAGAAAGAAAGAAAGAAAGAAAGAAAGAAAGAAAGAAAGAAAGAAAGAAAAGAACGAAAGAAGAAAGAAAGAAAGAAAAGAATGAAGGAAGAAAGAAAGAAGAAAACAGTATGAAGAACAACGGGAAAAGGTTTTCAAACTGAAAAGTATTTTGAGCATTTTAAATAAAATTAATTGACAATGTGTCTTCTACATTTTAAATTGAAGCCTTCATTACATTTTTGATCACTCTTTATTGATCAAATACTTATGGCAAATTCTATCAAAAAGAAACATGCTGTGCCCTTCATCCACCTTATTCATTGAATCTGGCACCACAAAACTTCTGAAACTTCCCCCATATCAAAATGACCATAAAAGGCCTCAGGACATCGAGGCAGCCAGCACAGAACAACTAAAAACAGGCCTAAAGGAGGACTTCCAGAACTGCTTCTGCATGTCACAATGAATTAAGTTTGACTGAAGCAAGGTGGGGGTGCTCTGAGTTGGGCTTAGCTGCAATATGTCTCCTACTGTAATGACTTTTTAAAATTTAGACATTCATCATTGTTTTGGTCATACCTTATATTGGCCATGTTCAGTTCCCCCTACCTCAAAAGCTGCAGTGACAGCATTTCCCACTCAAGCTCTGTTTAGCAATAGCTTCTCCACTAAAAATATTAGAAGGGAAAACCTCAAATATATATATATATATATATATATATATATATATATATATATATATATATATATATATGTTTATTAAAACATATATATTATTAAAAAACAAATATGTATATGTATATATTAAAAAACAGCTGAGTATCAGACTTTAGATTAAAAGTGCAATGGAAATTGGATTTAGGAATTAGAAGCTGCTTTGAGGTTGAGAACTATCCAGCAGGAGCAATAAAGGCCACAGCCCAGACTGCTTCTGTGGGTATATTCTACAAGTGGCCAGGCACAGAGAAAGCACAGTCAGCTCTAGGCAGATGTCACAGAAAACCTCATGGAGCAAGGGACTACCAGGGCCTTAATGCAAGCTTTATACTACAATTAGCAGCAGCAGCTTGTTGCCGGCCTCCAAACCAACATTTTCTGTTATTATCTTTAAAATTAGTCATTACCTCTTTCCACACAATGGTATGCCACATACCATTTCTTAACACTGAAACAGAGAAAAAAAGTGCTGGTTAATACTGGGGATAAGATTTTTTTTTTAATCAGCTTTTTAAAAACCCAAAAGATTCCTTCTAAATTTCCATTTATTAACTCTAACATATACCTTTTACAAAGAGGTATAACACCAGATCTATGCATCTCTGGAACATATTAACATGCATACACGAACATAGATCTTTGTCTATAATTAAAACCTATATTAAGCCCAAAAGTTTTTTTAAAAACCTGGTGTCAAACAATTATTACAATAATAACTGTGCTGATATAAACCCAAACAATAACAAATAAGAAAAGGCAGAGAAAGATTATAAACCAATAGTAGGAGTGGTTTAGCATTTTATGTACACAGAAACTGTCTAGTTCCTAAAAAGCACAACCTTCTAAAATCCTAAAATACATAAATCCTGTTCAAATCTTAATTATCAGGATTAACATTTTGAGGTAAAATAATAAACATTATTTAAAGCATTTTTCAGGTTGTTTTTCAATTTATCTCAATACCATTAACAATTTACTTTCAATTCCTTAAATGCAAACATTATTCTTGTCTATAGTGGAAAAAATGAGTGAGCCTGGTATCTTACCTATGGTTTTCTTTTTATTTACCGCATTGTCTGCCTTATGTCGTTTCTGTTACAGAAAGAAAATAGTTCCATCTTACATTCAAGTTCCAAATGAATAATTAAGATATCAAACAATATGCAAAAAAGCTCACTGTCCCCCTTAACTAATTGACAGGAAGGGGCAGGCAAGAGGGTGACAAAAAGAATTAAGATGTGTTATGTGCATGCACTAGCTCCATACACAGAATGTGGACATTTTGTCCTGGGAAAAAAACTAAAAGAATGATTGATATAACAAATCCAAAACCAAATAGGTGATTTCGTTTTCAATTTGCATTAACTTATTTATCTGTGCCTCAAAAGATGTGTGGGATTGTAAGTGTGTGTGTGTGTGCCTGTGTGTGCATGTACACAGACACAGAAAGAGAGAGACAGAGAGACAGCAAGAGACAGAGAAAAAAGAGACATTAGAGAGACAGAGAAGGGGGGAGAAGGGAGAAAAGGACACAGTTTTAGCCAAGGAACTTGGAGATAGTCCAGGGTCAGAATGAGGAAAAATTCTTATAAAATGACCTCAGGCACAGAAAGCACACAGCTGCTATCTAGACAGTACTGCTGGATTTCAACTGCTGTCTCAATTAGCGGATCTATAGTAAGATATAAGAAACAACAGTGAGACATCAGAGTGAGTCCAGAGAACAAAATGCGAGCTGCTTCAGGTCTCTGTGTAAGTGCCAGACACTCTGAGTACACTCGCTCCCCCAAATCTCCACCATCAGCCTAGGGCTAGCTTAGCTGAAGTCTGATTTCCTGTTTCAGGCATATCACTGAAAGCAACATATGCATTGGAGGATACATTAAATATAATGCTTTTATTGTCCATAAGCAAAAACTTACAAAATCTTCTACGATCTCTTTGATGCCTGCAATTGTTAAAATAATGATCAATGGCACCAGGGTGGTGTATCTTCCTGTTGGAGATACGTCTGGAATTTGCTGCAAGAGATCACAAGAAGGAGGCTGACATATCAAAGTCCTCTCCATGAAAAAGAAAACAGCACACACCGCTCACTCTTGCACAGCTCTATTCCATTTGTTACACACAAATACTTATTTTTAAAAGTAGTTACATACTGGACATATTTTCTAAAAATTATCCAATATCGATAACATGTTTGGAATAGAAAAGGGGTTACAAATACAACCACCAAGCATTGTTTTCCATGTCTCTTTTAGTAAGTGCAATTATCCTTAAGGCAATATGAATATGTCTCCATGGATACACAATGGTGTTTGTTGTGCTATTTATGACTGGAAAACAAACTCTGCCAATCTTTTAACCCTTCTTTTAACTAAACAACCTGCCAGCAAAATCTCATTCTGCCTGTAGCTAAGGTAAGAATTTTACATAATTTGAAAAGCATTACCTGTAATAAGGCAATGAAGAGGAAGAAGGCATTAGCAGCTCTTCTAATCTGCTCGTACAAGAATCGAGGTAGAAATGTCAACACGCTGTACTTGGCGGTACTGTAAGTGCAAAGAAAAGTGGCACTATTAGTTATACAAGGGAACCCTAAAAATTGAGAACAAGCAAAAACCTTTAAAAACTTTAGACTAGTTTTTAAAACAAAATGTTTCAAAACTCAGAGCTGGAAGTCTTTATGCCCGGCGCCTCCTTCCCTCAGAACTGCGTGTTGGAGATGGGCTCATCTAAGCAGAAGGTTCTGTTCCCATGCACTGTAAGCAGGACATTACCCTCCTCTGGATGCACCCACAGGGGCATGACTGTTCAATGTATGAAGCTGGAGAAGCACCACTGATGTCTTGTTTTGTTTTGGGCAATGCTGGGGAAGAGATCCAGGCCACTTTGATACTAGTAAAAGGCTCTCTTTCTGAGCTACATCCCCAGCACTTCTTATTTTTTATTTTAAGACACGATATTACTTAGTTGATCAATCTGGCCTCAAACTTACGACTCTCCTACTACAGCCTTCCAAATGCTGGGATTCAAGTGTGTGTGGCTATGTCCAACAACCACTGATGTTTTGTGCTTCAACCGCACCCAGATAATCTCCTTCCCTCCATACACCTTTAAATTGGTCACCTTTGCTTGATTTTGTTTTGCCTTAGATGTCCTTTCCCTTTTACCCTGCATGTCTCCTCACATGCAAATTGTCCTTCCCAACCGACCTCCCATATCTTGTCTCCCATCAAATTCAGTCAAATTTATGACAGCTCTTTTTCCTTCCACAGTATGGAAACCAGGCCTACATGACAGAGTCTCTACTTTGATCTATGTCATAATTAGCCCTCCATATCTATAGGCCCTGCATCCATGGATTCCAGCAAATACTTATAAATCAAAAGTATAAGGGGAAAGAAAAGGAAATTGTATCCAAACTGACTTGTAGATCCTCTTCCTTGTCATTGTTCCCTAAACAATAGTACAACTATGTGCATAGTATTTATACTGTATTAGGTATTATAAGTAATTCAGAGAAGATTTAAATTATACAGAAGGAAGTATATGGGTTTTGTTTAAGCACTCAGGATTTAAGCAACCTTGGACTGAGGAATGTACTCGAGGTCCTGGAAGTAACCCATCCAACACTCTGAGAACTAATTCTATCTATTTCCTTACAAACGGAACAATTAAAAGAAAAGCAAGAATATTCACTGTAAGTCCATATGTTCCTAGTACCTCAAATACAGTAATCTATGAGGAAAAAAAAACCAAATACACAAACTGAGAATGTTATGGGGCAAAATGAACCACAGACTGCTCCCAGAATTACTGAAGTACAGTGCTTCCTTAATTCCTAGCTTACTCTCAGAAAGCAAGACTCAGCCTTTGCTTAAATGAAATCTATTCCTATAGGATTATCTTGTAGGTTCCCAGTGCACAACAAACTGGACACACTGAAACAGAAGCACAAAAGACTCAAGAGAAAGCACGTGCCTGAGGTATGTGCACTACTATAAGACATGATAGCAAGCAGACATGATGGAAAGACAGGGTAAAACCAAAGCTGGCAACTCATAAAAGATAAAAGCCCAGGTCATTTCATGGAGCCAGAAAGAACCCCACAGAGCATTACTGCTGTTGCCTCAGAGAAAATCATCCTTCTGTACAACAGCCCAGTATTTACAAGACACATGATCAGAACTGTCCTTAAAGACAAAAGTATTACTCCTTCTGCCTAGGTGCTGAAGACCTATGATAAATTATAAAAAAACCACTTTCAAAACAATTCAAAGGGGCTGGGGAGATGGCTCAGTAGAATAAGTGCTTCCCTGGCAAGTGGAAGGGCCTCAGTTCAATCCCCAGTTCCTCAAAAAAAAAAAAAAAATTAAGCTTTTGTTTAAATATATGTCACTAAATGAGATAGAAAATTTGCTTACATAGTCTCTCTTTGTGTTGTCCAATGATATGCCAGGATATTTTTCTAAGAGTCTAACAGAAAGAATAAACTATCACACAATAAGCTCACTAAAGAGTAGGAAAATATATCAACTTATATACATGATAGCTCCTGGTATAAACGTCTTACTATAAATTAGAAAACAAATTCAAATGGATCTTTACTTGTTCCTTTTATGGCAGTACTGATCATTGAAAAAATCAACCAATAGTTATCAACAAAGGAAACATGAGTGTCCACACACTAAGAATGTAGAAAGTATCTTCTAAGATTCTTTCAAGACAGTTTTCCTGTAACTTTTTTTTTTTTTTTTTTTTGTCTTTTTGAGACAGAGTCTCACTGTGCAGTTCAGGCTGGCCTTAAGCTCACTTTGTAGCTCAAGCTGGTCTCGAACTCACAACAATCCTCCAGTCTCTCAGCCTCCCGAGTGCTGGGATTATAGGCCTGTGCCACCACGCCCGGCTTTCCTGTAACATTTTAAAAGTTTAATCTTGTGCTACAAGATTTCTTATAGTACAGAATGAACCAACCACTGCCCCAGAGCAAAATAATCTGTATCATTAAATGAGAAAATGAAACACCTTTCCAAAAGAATAGTGTTTACCCAGGTGAAGAAGCCACCCCTAAAAGGTTCCTACCATGCAGAATCACCATCCTCAGCTCCTGCACAGCTGTTTGAGCAAGGGTTGGCTGCTGCATGGGTATGGAAAGCACTGGCAATCATTTGGGCCTCAGAACTAGGAAGAATTAACTTGAGAAAGAAACGTGCCCTGTGGCTTATCCAGTCTCAACTTAAACATCTATTAGACTCATAGATGATATAAAGAATGACAAGGATTGCCAAAAATGCATCCATCCAACTAACCATCTATCCTCCCTCCATCCGTCCATCTATCCATCCGTCTATCCATCCATCTATCCACCCATCCATCCATCCATCCAACCACCCATCCAACTATCAAACTATTTATACTTCCATCCTTCTATCCAAATAAGCATTCCTAGACATATATCTGCTGAGGTCCAACTACCCACCAAGCATAGTTACTCTGAGTAGCAGGCTCTGGGACACCACAGTTAAAGCAGTGGTCAAACATCATGCCAGGGGGACACTGTTTTTAGAGTGAAAAAATTACATTTAGAAATTAAAATGGAACAGTTGGTGATAAATGCCATGAGGAGAAACACAGGATGGAAAGAGGACAGAGCAGAACATCCTGGATGGGTGGGGAGGGAGATTATTTTCAGAAGAGTGACCAAGGAAGGCTTCACTGAGAAGAGGCTTTGGGAGCTAAGCCTCAACACATTTCCTTTTTGCCCTGGAAATACTCGCAAGGCTTGCAGCTTCAATGTTTGCTCCAAAACAATAAACATATTACAGTCTTATGTTTACTCCCAAAGTTTGTCATGAAATATCCTTCATTTATTATTTTGGCATATCATATATCATAACAGTTTTGAAAACAAAGACATTATTCTAGTTATATGATTACATTTTTAGCAGTTGTGTTTCTATTTATAGTCATTTTTGATTGCTAAAAGTTAAAGAAATGCTGGCAGGGAGCTGCACTTTTTTCTGGAAAATGAAGATGAAGAAGCAAGAAAGAGCTACATGACGTGCAGAAAGGCTTCACAGAGGGAAGCTGCATTAATCGCTTTCCTGTTGCTGGGACAAAACACTCATGATCTCCAGTGAGTTGGCCCCGTAGATGGCTGGCTCCAAGGCAAAAGGGAGCAGCAGAAGGGCAAAGCGGAGAAAAGCTGCTCAATCCGTGGCAGGCGGAGGCAGAAGGAGAAGGGAAGAGCCAGGGACCAGAACACAGCTTCCCAGTCACCCCCAGTGACCCAACGCTTTCCTCAGAGTCCATTTCTTCTCACAAGTCCACTCATCAGTGATCAATTCACTGAGACACAGCACCACCAATCACCTTCTAGAAACCTGTCACTAAATACATAAGACAGGGGAAGGCATCAGCTCTCAGCTATAGCCAAGGGCACAGTGAGAACCAAGGGACTGAGGTAAGAAAATGCCCTTGTTCACCCCACTGCTGGGACATTGAAGAGTCCAATTGGAGTAAGTAATTATGGAGAAGTATGAAAAAACTGGAATCAGGTGACAATGAGGGCCCCATAGCTCATGGCCACCAACTGGTCCTTTTCTCTCATGAACAGAGCCCTCTGTATGGGCCCAAAGGGAGAATTTGTCTCGGCAAAAGTGTCTACCTTGCAGCCCCTGCTCTGAGGGACACAACCCCTTGGGTCTGGAGCCTGCTGTGTCCAGGTTGCACTCACTTGTCTTGGCACTTCTTAGTGTTTAGCAAGTCTAAGAAGCAAGCCAGTAGAAAATGGGGCCAGGCAGAAATGTGGGTCTGAGGCCATTGTGTGTTACAAGTCACAAAATGCCACAAGAGCCTGACCTCCAGAGTACAGCAAAAAATAAGCACCCACAGACAAGGTCGGAGTGCATTCTCCAGTGATAATGACTGAAGCTGACAACTGCTCTCCCTCTGAAGGCAAATCTAAATTTCTGCAGTGTTAAAAATGTAAGTTCCCCTACAAGCAAGCCTCAGGGAACCTAGGAACTAAACTTGCTTACCCTTTGTCTTTAGAATGTAGAAAATAAATAATCCACATGAATATGTAAAGACAGCCACAAGCAACCTACTATGCTCTATATGCGAAAATGTATTTGTGTCTGCCAATGTAAAGCAAGCACTGAATAGTCACTGAAAAAGCAGTGGGCCCATTGAGCTTCTCCATACCACAAGGACTTGGTGAATTGAGTCATGGCAGCCCTATGTACCACCTGACTCCCTGTAAGATACCTCTAGAATATACTCTACAAGGAGTTCCAGATTATTCCAAATTGAAGAAGATACAGCAACAATAAATACTGTAAGAAGGTTGTTCCCATCTTCATATGCACTTCTTTGGACTTATCTCCCCAGAGTGCACTGAAATGACTCCAAGAGGCAAGAGTAGGACCATTAAGCAGCACAGCCCTCCTAGTAGGGAGTCATCCCCAAGGACGTGTCAATGGATGGCGAAGCCCATGGCCACTCCCACCTGGCACTGAGGCCTGAGTGGATGTCCCTCCCTCACAAATTACATTCTAGAAATCTCAAATAAATATTTCTCATTGGTTTAGGATAACACCACTTTACTAGAAATTTTCACTTGATTTTACTACATTTTTTGCTACAAATAAAATGGCAATCAGCTCATTTTAGAATATTATTGCTTGCATTTCCTATTTCTTAGTCCATAGCAAGTAAAAGAAAATTCCTATCTCATAGCTGATCTTATAGCCTGTTCTCAGAATTCTGAGCCAGTACTAATGAAGTCCTTTATCATAGATCACATAAACTTTGTTAGCCCACTTGATATAAAATAAGTACACACACACACAAAAAAAAAAGGGAGCCGGCTGCTAATAAACTTACAGTGCATCTTTGAACATAAGTTCAGAAAGTATGGACGATAGCTTTGGCTCCTGTTACATAACACAAGTGGCCTGTTCTTACCTGATTTCTAAATTTATTCTCTCGCTCAGTTCATTATCCAATAAATAACCTTGGACAGGCAACATTTTCTCTAAACACCTCCATGGAAACATGAGCTGAGAAGGTAGGATTCTGATCACTAGGCACACTGCCAGGCAAATCTCCTCACAGAGATAATGCCTGGACAACCAATTCCAAATGTGAGACATCAGGTATTTTGAATATCTTTAAATGTGACACCATTGAAAAGTAGGCTTTATTCACATGTTTTGCAAGAAAAATGACAACTTCATGATATAAAACTGAATGAAAATAAGTCATGAGATTTACTTAATTTTGTACTGCCAGACTCTCAGTATCATTTTAAGTGAGATTCCTTTTCAATAATCTATTTTTAATAAAAAGAAACAACAGGGATGGCCATATAGCTCAGCAGATTAAAGTGCCTGAAAGTAGGTGCAAGGGCCAGGATTCACCTGCAAGCAGGCATAGGTGCCAGCCCCACCCCCCGGGGCATGCTGAGATGGAATTGAAACTTGGTGTGGTGGCACGCGTCTGTAATCCCATCTCTTGGGAGGCTGTAAACAGGAGAATCACTATGAGTCTGATCTAGTAGTGAGACCCCGGACACCTTGTAGACCCTTCCCTAAAATACAAAATAATAATTAATAATAATAAATTTTAAAAATAAGAAACAATATTTTCAGGGGATTGGGAAGATGGCTTAGTAGAATAAGCACTTGCCTGGCAAGTGCAAGGGCCTTAGTTCAATCCCCAGTTCCACTAAAAAAAAAGAAAGAAACATATTTTTATGAAGATATCTAGCAAACAAGGGTAATCACAATTCAAGCCTGATTTTTCCCCATTTAAAAATAAAACCAAAACAGGCCCAAATATCAGCCCCTACCACATACAGAGCATCTCTACTACAAAAGACCCAAAATAAAAAATTCTCCAATGTGTGTGTGTGTGTGTGTGTGTGTGTGTGTGTGTGTGTGACAGAGAGAGAGACAGAGACAGACACTGAGACTGAGACTGTGACAGGGACTGAGACACAGACTGAGACTAACTATGTGGTTGAGGTTGGCCTTGAACTCATGATGTAGCCCAGGCTTTACATCAGCTGAAGTGGAACAGGACTCTGACATTAGCCACCAAAGCACAAGTGCCCATCCTGCTCATGCCCCATACGTCTTTGTCCCTAGTACAGGAGAATCCAGTAGCTCAGACCCACCCCAAATACATGGGGATCAGAAACTGCAATCCTGAGCAAGATCTGGATGGAGAGTGAGGCAGGTGCACGGGCATACAGAAAAGAGCAGAAGGAAGGTGACTGGCCCACAGTGAACACATAAAAAGCACAAGCATTTAATTTAGGGAGATGTACAAAGCAAGGCCTTTGTGCAGCAAAGTGATAACAACAGTTTTTAAAGATGGCAGAGACATGAAGCAAGCTATGAGTTATTTTTCTGATAATAAAATGTGTAAAACCAGTATTAAAGCCCAACTTTTTCAGGATACAGGGGAATGACACCAGGGCTTTAGCAGTAGGCTCTTTCCAGCCCTTTTTCACTTTTTATTTTAAGACTTCAGTATGTTCTTAAGTTGCCCAGAATAGGCTTGAAATTACAATCCTCATTCCTCAACCTTCCAGAGTACTTGGACTACAGGAACAAGCCACTGAATCAAGCTTCAAATTTTCATTCAGTGTACCTGTTTATGAAGGTGACTATTGAAAGTTAACATAAACACATGAGGAAATACATGTGGGATTCTAAAAGCGATGAAGGTCCACATAAGTTCAGATTCACAACTGCAAAATGGGTATTCAGTTGTTGGCACTGCCTACTGGGACACCAGTACAGTAGAAAAGAATGAGAAAACATACAGCCACATTGCTAAAAACTTGAAATGGAAAGTTAAGCAAAAGAAATTTTCAACATTTATAAAATAGATTTTAGTCTTAGCTTTTAGCAAGACTTATCTTTTGGCAAAAAGAATTTTAGTGTATCTCCCAGATGCCTTCTGAGTATGACCCCACACCAAGAGAGAGGCTCACAGAGGCTCACACACCATGCAGGGCACTGAGCAGGCAGGCAGGAGGAAGTTGCTCTACCTACACTGCCGCTCTCTGAGAAAATACACGAGCCAGGGCTAAGAGAACCATTCTGCTCTAGTAAGAACATCTGTGTATTGGGTGAAGGATCTTCAGAGAAGCAGAACAAATAGGAAGGAGGAAGGAGAAGCAAAGAGAGAGAGATCATGGTCTGTGTCCAGGTGTCCCGACAAAGTCTCATGCAGTCATAGAGCAGGCTTCTGGAGTCTGTGATCGTTCGTGGTTCAATGCTAGGATTTGGGCATGAGTGCTACACCTGCCCTGGAGTGGGCAGCCCACACACAGTATAAGGGAGGGAAAGAGGCTTGCTTTTGCTGCTTCTCCCATTGCTCTTGTTGTTTTTTATATTTTCCACACCCATCTCCCCTGTGCCTTAAAGCCAGCTTAGTCTGGACTAAAACTTCCACTAACTGTGAGCTAAATAAACTTTTCTTTCCTTAATTATGGATGTCAAATATTTTGTCTCAGCAAAGAGAGAAAAGTAACTAGGACTGTGTGTGTGTGTGTGTGTGTGTGTGTGTGTGTGTGTGTGTGTGTGTGTGTGTGTGTGTGTGTATTCATATAGATACCTTACGGTTTAAATCTAAAATGTCCCCCAAAATCTCATATACTTGGAAGGTGATTGAAGATCAACAGCAAAACCAATGGATCCATCCATTCTTGAGTTCAGTAATTAAACATGCTGTCAGGAGGTCAAGTCTTGTGGCAGGTGCGTCACCAGAGGTATAAGCTGGAAACATCTTCTTGCCTATTTCTCTAGTTCGTGGCTGCCCTGGGGTAGCCCTTTGCCTCTCCCTTTCACAATGCCACTTCTGCTTTCAAACCAAACAACCATGAGCTGAAGTCACTAAAATGTATGATCCAAAATAAACGTTACTTCCTTTGTGATGTGGGTGTTGAGTATTTTGTCTTAGTCAACAGAAACCTAATAAAGAAAACTAATGTGACTACCTGACTGTGTGGCTCAAAAGCTTTTGAAACTAGCTTGCAGGAGTTTGGAAAGATTTGAACATTACACATAGGCTACAAAAGCCCTAGAATGTTGCAAGCAGAGTCTGATAGATGATTCCAGTGAAAACGTAGAAGATCAGAATGCTGACAGGAATGCAAATAGTATAGTCCAGGCTTGAGAAGTTTCAGTTGGAAACAAAGGCTCCACTGGAAATTGTATTGGAGGTTAGGGTGTCATATTTTGTCAGAGAGCTTCTCTACCTTTTCCCATTTTATAAAGGCTGCTATTAAGAATATTATACCAGTTCATCTGGTGGATGAAACCTCAAGCCAGCCTGATATTTAGGCTGTGACATAGGTACTACTGCCTACTTTTAGCCTGATCTATAGTAAGAACCTGGAAGAAAAAAAAGTAGAGTTTAAGGGCTTAAAAATTTGCAGCATGGCCAGGAAGGGCCTGTAAAGTTGGTGGGCTATGGAGAAAAGGTTGCTAAAAGACACACCAAAAAGAAGCAAAACATTTTGCATGACAACAATAAGAAAAATAGCCTGAGGGTAAAATGGACTCTTCAGTTACAACTTGCCTGACACAGGATGGTCTCAGATTCACATTTAACCCTGAAATAGTTCTGGAAAATTATAACATCTTTTCCTGCAAGAGGTTAACTGAGAAATCCTGGGCTGACTGTATGCAGGAGAGACATTTTGAAGTCTGTGTAGAGCAGTCTGAGCCTTCAATGGACAACCTGGGTTACAACCAGCCCTCGGGAATGAATTATGTTCATAAGCCAGCCTGAACTGCATAGCAAGACTCTTTGTCACAAAAAAAATTCAGATTTTTCTGGCACATTTCTGATTGAGGTTTTCTAAACTTGAGATGTTCAATATATATTAGAGGGTTGATGCTCCTCATTAACAGCTGTCAGACAGGAGAGATCCTCTCTTACCCAGAAAGAATCAGCTTTTTGTTCCAGTCAGACAAATCTACTGATTTAAATGTTAATTTCGCCCATGATTAATCTCACAAGGTGCTATTTTTAAAAAGAAACAATTAAAAACCTACTGGGAATTAGATATATACTAGCCTAACTAAAATACTGTGATAAAGGGATGAGAGTACAAAGGTTAGCAAATGTCGCCAAAGAACACAAAAGAACCAAGGTGAGAAAGAAGAGATTTAGCTGTACCAATATGACAGCAAACTATTAAAAGTTCCCACAAGAACCAGAGAAAGGTCAGAAGTTTTAGAGAAAATGCTTTTTTACTCAGGATTGCTTTTGCTCTTCTAGATCTGTTCTGGTTCCAGATGAATTTTAGGAATGTTTTTTCTGGTTCTGTGAGGTATGCTAGTGGTATTTTACATTAAATCTAAACAGTGATTTTGAAAGTATGGCCGTTTTCACAATGTTGGTTCTTCCTACCCATGAGCAAGGGATATATCCTTTTATTTTCTGGTATCCACCTTGATCTCCTTCTCAAGAGTACTGTAATTTTCAATATATAGATCCTTTACTTCCTTTGTTAGAGTGATTTCCAAGTATTTCATTTTGAGGGGATGCTATTGTGAGGAGTGTGGTTT
This sequence comes from Ctenomys sociabilis, assembly GCA_004027165.1. Lineage (NCBI taxonomy): Eukaryota > Metazoa > Chordata > Mammalia > Rodentia > Ctenomyidae > Ctenomys > Ctenomys sociabilis. The sequence continues at coordinate 17,535 of PVKA01004728.1, read as the reverse complement.
CCCTAATCTCTCTCTCAGTGAGTTTGTTGTGTACATAAATACTGTTGATTTACAAGTGCAGACTTTGTGTGCAGCTACACAACTGAATTTGGTAATTAAATCTACAGGTCTTTTGGTGGAGTTTTTGGGATCTTCCATGTAGTATCAGGTCACCTGTGAATAATGATAATGTAACTCCTTTCTTTGCTATCCATTCCTCTCTCTTGTCTAATTGTTCTGGCTAACATTGCCAGAACTATCCTGAATAGGAGCAGTGATAATGAGCGTCATTGTCTTGTTTCTCATTTTACAGTGAAAGCTTTCAGTTTTGGTCCATTTAGTATGATGTTGGTTTAGTATCAGACTGAGATAAAGACCATCTGCTCCTATGTCACCAGGGCCTTCATCATGACTGAGTATTGGTCTTTGTCAAAAGTTTTTTCTGCATCTATTGAGATGATATGTGATTTTTGTCTTTGTTTCTGTGGATATGGTAGGCTACATTTATTTATTTGCATATAGTCCCACTTCATCATGGATATATAATCTTTTTAATAATTTGTTGCATCTGTTTGCTAGTATATTATTAAGGATTTTCACATCTATGCTCATTAGGGAACATGGGCCTGTAGTTCTATTTTTGGTTGGGTCTTTCTTTGATTTTGGTAACAGTGTAACACCTCCAGGAATGAGTTAAGGACAATTGCTTCCCTTTCAGTTCTAATAAAGAGTTTGAGGAGTATTGTATGGCTATCATGAAGAAATCAATCAATAATAAATTCTGGAAGGCCTGTAGGGACAAAGGAGCCCTTCTCCACTGTCAGTGGGAGCATAAATTGGTACAACAACTATGAAAATTAGTGTGGAGATACAAAAAATAGGATCAGAGGTCCAATTTGACCCAACTATTTCCATTATGGGTATTTCCCCAGAAGAATTAAAAGCAGCATACCACAGCAATGATGTGTACCCATATCTATAGCATCACATGATGGTTAAATCTTAGAAACAACCCAAATACCCATCAATCAAGGAATGGATAAAAAAAGGGTGTGGCATATTATACAATGGAGTACTACTCAGTCATAAAGAGGAATAAACTTGTGATTTTTATAGGTAAATGGGTACAACTTGAGACTATACTGATAAGTAAAATAAATTGGACTCAGACACATATCGTGTCTCTTCAGTGTGAAAAACTGAAAGAGTAAATAGGGTCTAAAATATACAATAGACATTGTGAAATGGGAAGAAACTGTTCAAAAGAAAAAAGGAACTAAGGCAGGTAAAAGGGGAAAATATAATGGGGAACAGGGAAAAAATGCAGGTCAGCTATACTATTAGTGTCTTTTAGTTCCTTAAAAAGGAAGGTTTGTGCTAGTATGGATTGGAGAAATTTATATGCCCATATCTTATACCCTAAGCAACTACTTTAAAGATAATAACACGTAATATATTAACTATTGTTAGTCTCAATATTTTATTTAATTTTGTCTTACCTTTTCCCATGAAATAATAAATCCTTTAATTGCCTTAAAAATAAAATTCTTTCTTAGAATTCTAAAAAATAAAGATTCCCAAATAAAAGGGCTTACCAGGTATCCAAAAAATAAGAAATTCAAACCAAAAATTTGAAGTTATAACATATAAAACATCTTAAAGATGCAAATACGTTAAGGAAGAACTTGTTCATAAATGGAAAAAGTCAATATGACACTGATCTTCTCATTGATGTAAGCAACACATCAGCCAGAGGAACACTTTAGATTTCTACACCCAGCCAATCTACTGAACACTCTGGTTTCCTCTTCATGTCACTTAATGCAAGATGACCAACCATACGTCCACATAGTAGTTGTCTCCCTGATTTGGTATTACACATTGTGCACATATCAGATTGCCCTATTGTACTCAAATAGGTATAAAAAGTAAATGTACAATTAATTTTTAAAGAAAACAATCAAAACCATACCGAGTAATCAAAATTCAGGTTACTCATTCAAGATAACTGCAAGAAAATTCTGGTATCACTAGGCAAGTGTAGTAGCATACACCTATAATCCAGCACCCCAGGAGGCTGAGGCAGAAAGAGTACAGGTTCAATCCAGCCCTGGAAGCCCAGCACGTTAGTGAGTTCCTGTCTCAAAATAAAAAATATAAAGGGCTGGGCTTATAGCTCAGTATAAGGTTCAGTCTCCAGCACTGCAAATAAAAAAGAATGTTTTTTGGGATGACCACTTTACAACATATCTACAGAGCAACCAACTTACCTGGGAAGGCATTATCTGGGAGGAATATAGGACAACTGAGAGATTATTCAGAGAGAGAGAGACTGAATAATAACTTATATAAATGATTTTATGAAAAAATAAAGATTAACATGCAAAAATGTGTAAGTTGTAAAATGAGGTAGAAAAGTATATTGCTCTGCAAAAGAAACACACAAGACCGAAGTCTTTGACTCTGAAGTTAGCTAAATCATCTCTAAGAGAATTCAGAAGTTAATTCTAAGTGAAAGACTAGTGCTATAGCTCAATCAGAGAGCACTTGCCTAGCATGTGCAAAGGCATGGATTTGATCCCCTAAAATACACCACATACACACACACACAGAACCGCCACCACTACCCACCACCCACCACCACCACCAGTGTCATTGTCATCACATTTCTAAATTTAACTGTGAAATATGGTAGAATCCACCAAAAGAATGAAAAATATGAAAAGAGTTCAAAGTAGGGCTCACCCTGTAAACCCTGTCCTAACTACATTTAAAAAAAAAAAAAGAGTTCAAAGTAGTTGGCTTGGCACAATAGGGCAAGGATAGCAGAGAAGAAGCTAGAGATAAGATCTTTTTCATGACTAGTAAAAACTACTTGAAATTTTAACAAGTTGTTCTAATAAGAATTTAGTGTTATAAATAAAAATAAGGATTGTTCAGGTATATGGCTACCAAGGAACAGTTGGTTCATTTGGTTACTTTTATGCATTGTCACGGGTGCTATTAACAGAACATAACATCAGGCTCTCATCTACTTCTATCTGCCAACCTCTCATCTGCTACTGTCTGCTAGGTCTGGAGAACATTTATATCTGATATTGCTCCCTCTGATCACTTCTTTGGCAACAAATGAGCCCCAGGTCATGGATAAAAGAAGGGGAAATTCTACTGGGCCCCATCAGAGTCTAACAAGAAACATGCCTGTGGCACTCAGGGTTCATAACTTTAATGAATTCCACTGAGGTCTTCTGTGGAGATGAGCAGTCTGACTGCCAGTGCAGGGGTCTTGCTCTACAATTTCCCCACAGGAAACTGTTCTTGCCCTTTAAGGGGAAATCACTTTATTCTGAAGGGCACTAGTGCTCAGGAAGTCCTCTGGCTTCTGTCATCTTCCTCCAAATTCCTAGACATCTCTCATTCTTCTTTCATCAAACCAATCCATCTCCTCTTCTGAGTCAACAGTCCCAGGGGTCATCTTCTTTAGCAAGTTCTCCTATTCTTGTCTACTTGAAGTGGACAGAGTGTAACTCATCCATCATTTCACTAGGAGTTTGGGGGCTGTGGAGAATCCACACCAAAATAGATAGAATCAGACTCCGAAAGCTTGCAATGACAGCAGTTTTGTTCCTATCCAGTGAGCTCAAACCTCGCCACATTAAATATTTGCTCTCTTAAGCCTAAACACAACTACAGATTAAGTGCTCACCACACCATAGCAAGGCACCCTCTGCTGGTCAATAACTATGGTGGTGCTTTCTGCAACATTACCCATGCTCTGCTGAGCCAGACCACGTTCAAGTTCTTCAGTAACTATCTGATATAAATTCTCACAGAAGCTGTGTCTAAGGAAGGATTTGAACGATTTATTGCATTTAGTTTGTCTATATTCACTCATGGCCCTTTCACATAAAAACATAAAATACTATAGATCTTTCCTGATAAATTCTCTTTTTTCTTTATCTTTTCACTTAAATTGCTATCATTTTTATGCCTAGAGCTAAAACCAGATTTTTTATGGTCTGGTTGCAATCGGTATACAGTATGTATAAAATTTGGGAATCTTGCTTCAAGAAAAATACAGAATTACAAAGAAAACAAAATTGATCACAAAAGTGAATATTTTGAAAATAATCACAATATTACACAAATTCATGAAAGCTGCAAAATACTACATTGCTACATCCAAAAAGCAGCACTTGATTAGCTACTCTATCATGTTTCCCCCATTTCGTCTCCTTAGGTAGCTTCTTACCTGATGGTCTTGTTGTCATCTTAACAGAAAAATCAGAAATTTAATTCTTTTCTACAGCCATGGTTCAGCAATCATTTTTTATTAATATTTTGGTTTGTGTTCCACCATTCATTAAGAAAATCATGTAAATTTTTATGACTGCTGTCAAATTCAGAGAATTTTAGTCAAATTCCCTTCGTAGATGAAATCTAAAATCTGGACTGCTTCTCCAGTATATCTCACGTGAGTGCAAGGCACTGTGCGACACAGTATTCCAGGGCTGCGTTTCTAAAGATGCCGCGCCTGCAGCATCTCAATTCCCGGCGAGTTATAAGTGTCTTCTTGGGAGCATTCCTGTGAGAAGCATTCCTGCTATTCCTGTGCTGAAACAGTTTATAACTCGGCTATTTACAAAAGTGACTGCATATCACATAAATACAGCCCTACCAAATCTCACTTCCAACACAACTTTCACTTATCCCAACCCCTAGATTCCAAATCTCCCTAAAAGGACCAGAAGGATGACAACATTTTTGCCCAGTTGACATTCTAGCTTATTAAGCTATGCAAAAACAGTTGGGCTTCACTGTGGTTTGACTGCCCCAAAGTCCACTGGCTGGAAACGTAACCCCAATGGGAATGTATCAAGAGTGGCAAATGTCAAGAGGTCCCTAAGCCAGAATTCCACCTCAGAATTAATGTTGCTGGACTGAAGGGGGTTCCTTATTATTTAAAAAATGAGTTCAAAAACCATATTCATGCCCCTCCCTCTTCTTTCTCCCATCTGTCCCTCCCTTCCCCTACATTGACCTCTCCTCCACCTTCCTCTTCCCTACCCTACCCTCCACTCCCCTCCTTCCCTCTCCCCTCTGCCCATTTCTCTCCTCTCCCTCATTCGCCCTCCTTTCCACCCTCACTTCAGTGATTGCCTCTGAAATCCTATGATGCAGCAAAGAAGTCTTTCATCTTGAATTTGCAAACCTCCAGAACCAGGAACCAAATAAATTTTCATCCATTATCAATTACACGGTTTGTTGCATTTCATTATAGGGCTCACAAACAGGACTGAGCCATGGAAGTACATGGAATATTTTAATGGCTATATAATGTTGTATAATTTATTCAGCCATTCTCTGATCATGAGCATTTACTTTATTTCCCTGTCACAATAAATATCCACATGAATATGTCCATGAATACTGCAGAGCTTACTTTTGTGAAACATTATCTGAAGTGAAATTAACGAATCCAATGCCCATGTGGGCGTTGTTTTAAGTATTAAAATCTACACTTCCTTCTAAGTTTCTACTTAATGTGTTTTTCCCTGTTCTAAGAGGTTTATATATTTTAATACCAGATAACTTTCCAAAAGGACTTCTAAACTTCGTATTTCTACTAGTAGTGTATAGTGAGTAGCATTCTTCATATACACATCCTTATGAGCAAAAGGAATTAACTGTCTTCACAGAACTCAAGCTTATGTTCAATAATCCATCACTGTTCCATTAATATGTTTTTCCTTGCCTCTTAAGAGTTGGACACATCTTCATGCATTCATGTGACAGCCAGCTATGACCCTTTATTATAAGGTTTTATACTCTGCCCATTTTTTCACTGGACTTTTTGGTCTTTTCTTGTCCATTCATAAGAAGTCTTTGTATGATTGATTAATCCTATTTTTCATGACATCGTTTTCTAGACTATTCATTTGTATATTAAGTCATATTATGGTACCTTTGACATGGTGTTAGATGACATAAGTGTTCAAAAAAATTATAGCTATGTGGCTTAACATTAAGAAATTCTTATCCATCTTTCAATTTTATGCATCATCCACAAGTGTCTCTCTATAAATATTGTTGGTATCAATCCTCATGCAATCAGAATTTATTTCCTCTTACGATAAAGCATAGAGTCCAGTTTTATCTTCATCTTGAGAGCCATATTTTTTAATAAATGGCATCAACACAATTATCCAATCCACTTAACTAAACCATTATTTATTAATATATTGTCGTGCATCCAATTCTATGAATATTTTTGTCAATTACTAACCAAAGTGATAGTGACTTATAGTAGCTTCATATATATTCTGTAAGTAAAGTAATACCTCTTCTTACATTATTTGTTTACAAAGTTGTCGCATCTGGGGTGTTCCACCTAATTTTCTTCACAATTTACTGTACTGCTATCCTTTTCACACTGGGGAATATGGCACATGTCATATCTTAATTCTGAAAGATTCATCATAAAAAAATAACAAGAACATTTAGTTATTTTCCTAATATCTTGTTACCTTCAACAGGAAGCTGTTTCTTTCTACAGATAAAATAAGGTCTTGCCTTGGCCCATGTGGAAAGGGATATTGAGTTTTTATGGATCTGGATTCTCCGAAAGTCCAAGGGCAACACCAATGCCAAAGGCAAATTATCACCTCAGAACACACTTGGAAACTAGCAAGCATCTATCTAAGTCCTGTCACAGCTTCATTCCTTATCACCACACTGACTTCTCCAACATCTATTGAGATTACTGCCTATTTTGTTCAGGTTCCCTTGGATGCATCATCAGTACCTAGTTCCATAAGACTCAGTCCTGAAGCTCCACAGACTTGTTACACAGTTCTAGATGAGTCTTTGAGCTACACACACAAGTGTGAAGGATGAGCCAGATGGTATTTCACATCTCTTCTAGACCTACTATGAGAGAGGCACTTTCACCAAGACTGTCTGTGGGTTCCCCACATACTGGACTTCCTGTCCCCTTATGAAAACCTCTATGACAATATTCTCACCTGGACACCTCTACAGCCCTAAGTCTTAGTCAGGTTTTTCCTGGGTGGCCTCTTCTCAAAGTAACAAACCCACAGAAACATGGCCAATTGGGTCTCTTAAATGAATGAAATATACTATGTACACACACTGTCAGACATCAAGAATAAGCATGACGAAGATTTCACAATGTGCAGACTCTAAAGATGTGCAGACAGGCAATTACACCTGTAATGAACAGTGCAATCACTACAGCAAGCACACAGTACAACACCAACCCAGAGAAAGAGCTATCTACATACAGAGGCCAAATTGAAGGAAATGGTCAGTGTTCCAGATAGCAGACAGAGAGCACCTCATATGTGCCCTGATCTGCCCTTTTATGACCCTTCTCATTGTGGCTACTGTTTATATCTTCTATTATCAACTTATAAGGTTTCTAGAGAGGAGTGTAAATAAAAGAGGGGGAGGAAGGTGCAAGATGTTCAGGAAGTGATGTGTTAGGGTCAGGGCTGGCACAGGAGAAGACCCAATGGTCAAAACAAACCTGGAAACAGAATTTTGTTCCTCCCAGTTACAGGCTGGCATCCTTTACTTCTAAAAAGCAGTTGAGATATTCATGCTTCAAGTCACCTCTCATTGAACCCACATTCTGAATAACTATTACTGGCTCTAGTATCTTTAAGAATCAGAAATATTAACATATACCCACTGAAAGCATTCTACACTTTAATGTTAAAAACTTTATTTTTCAAAAAAAAATTATGGTCATATTACAAGTAGGCACAAAGCCTGAAATTTCCTCTCACATGTTTTTTTCCTTTTCAGTCTCAGAGCCATCATATCCTGTTGAAATTCTTATTTCTTTTATTTATATATATATATAGAGAGAGATATAGATAGATATGAATATATAGATATAGATCTATAGATATAGATATATATTTTTTGGCAGAACCAGGGATTGAACTCAGACCCTTGTGCTTGCCAGGGAATGCTTATTCTACTGAGCCATCTCCCTGGCCCTTCTTTTTTTTAATATTTTAGTAATGTTATTGAGAAAGAAGTAGCAATGAGTTTCAAAACAGGTTAGTAATACAGTTACAATAATTAATACATTGCATATTGTTGTCTTTGTAGTAGTTATTCCTAGTACAAAAGGAAGACATGATACCTTGTCTAAATACCTATTGAAATTCTTATCACAAGTATACATCTCTGTAAGTCTCACCTTTCTTACCTCTGGATTCAACACAGAGTGTGGTGTCTATCCCATCCCCTTCACCCATTATTCAATGTGTGTTCACATATGTAGGTATATGGTATATGGCTCAAGTAAGATAGCAACAATTATGATGAACCAGTGCTAAATAATGGGAGTTCAGTTTTCACATTGTTTTCTTCAAGAGACAGGGAAACTGGAAAAAAAGTAAAGGCCTAAGTTATAGGTATTTTCTTCAATTGATTTAATGTACCCACAATTTCTCCTACTTAAAAGGAAATAAACTAACATTGCAGAATCAAATGCATGAAAATTTGTATGTAAAAAACCTTATTTTGCTTTTAAGTTTGAAAAAGTTTTGTCTAAACCAAATTGTATATTAAAAAATCAGTTTTAATCAGCTATCAAACTATTTCCTTAAATAATCAAGATGTTGATCAGGTAATGATTAGTACTAAAACTGTTCTTTGGAATAGTTTAATCCAATCTAAAAATTAGCACCCTTCTTTCCTTATTCTGGAATTAATGTAGTTTAAAATGAAGGTTAGATTGAAATGTGATACCACAACATTTCACAGCAGTTCAAGTTTCTCCTATGACTATCCATATATAATATTTCTATATTTTTAGGCACCAATTCATGGACTTCAAAGAATTTCCTAAAGCACAGGATTGGTCTAGGTTAATTCTCCCTATATTACAGCACCCCATGCTTAAGCACTTACACCTGCATAAAGGGACCAGTTCTCCCAGGGACCTGCATCTTGCTGGGGGTGAGTCAGAAGACCAGATGCCACAACTTGGTCTCATTAACACTATATTCCCAGAGATGGGTATTCCCTTGCCATTCAAATATTGTAGGTGCATGAAATCAGCAAAATAACCCAATACAGTCAAGTAGTCTATAATAGTAGTGGGTTATCCGCAGAACCAGCAATGTCAGAAGTTGTTGACTTGAGCCTTTTACAGCTCAGCATACTAATACGGCTTTACCTTTTATACCTCATGTTTATACTTTTCTGCTGGGTGGTTAAGGCCAAAATAAAGCAAGACCTACATACAAAAAGGGGGATACAAATGAAGGACCATTTTGTAGTGATATCACTACAAAAATATATTAGGACAGATATATAGCTACTTTCTCTTAGTTCAATGAGAAGAAAGATTAGTACTAATAGTGCTTAGATAAGATGAGATATCATGTCTGCATTTTATACTATGGATAACTGCTACAAAGACAACAATATGCAATGTATTAATTATTGTAACTGTCCTACTAACCTGTTTTGCAACTCATTCCTATTTCTTTCTTAATAAAATTAATTTTAAAAAACACTATATTCCCAACACTGGTCTGGGCCAACCAAACCTAAACTTCCCTCTAGGGAGGCTTTCGACAACAAAGACTAAAGCAAAAGATCAACTCACATGAAGAGATTCTAATATAGTCAGCTTCTATAATATTGGATACAAATGATCAAGGATCAAAAATAATAGAGAAGAAAATGCATCTGTACTAAACATGTACGGACTTTTTTCTTATCACTATTCCATAGGCCACACAGGATAACAACTACTTACATGGCACTGGCACCTGAAGATGAGTAAAAGTACACTGGAGGATGTGCACATACTCTATGTAATACAGTACTATTATGTCTAAGGGACTTCAGTATCTGTACATGGTATCCCTGGAAGATGGAGAGTCTAGAATCAAGCCCTCTGTACTCTACTGATATTTACAATTTTATCCAAATAGCCTAAGAAGAATATTAATGGTCCTATTGTAAAAGCAACAAAATACATTAAAAAGTGACTTGCACACATGTAAAGCTCAACTATCCTCATTCCTGTCCACATGAACAAGCTATTTCTCCAAGAATACAGGGACTTAAATTCCATCTTTCATTGATTTTAATGTCAGAAATGTTGTTCTCAAAAGTAGTAGTTTATGTAAAAAGCTGTTGGATATCACTTTATCAGACAATTGGCAAGCCATTTCCTTTCCCAATTTACTGGTATGAGGACATCTCCTGAAACTCCAATATGCTTTAGGCACTGTATTGCTTATGTCCTTGTCCATGTGTATATATTTTATTTTTGCACCATTACTTAGTGTTCAAAATTCCCCCTCCATAGGTATCAAATTATTTATTTTCTTTAGTGAGGGAATTGAGGCCTCTTAAGGCTATATTGCCACTTATTTTTCTCAAATTTCTTTAAATAAAAACTATCCCTGTTGTAGTTAACATAAAAATAAAATAGCACTTTTTCCTTTCAATCCATATGTCATGCATGGGTTCAACACTGTCAAGTCACCCAGCACTGGAGAGGAGTGGGCCAATGACAGACAGCAGGATGGGATGTGAGAACATTTACATCTGAAAAGGGGCTGCTTCTATGATCCAAAATGTTCTTCATCTTTTGTTTCCACCATCTTCAAAAACAATTTAATTTTAATCACATGAAATCATTAGTTGCAAGAGTAGTCTTCTATAATAAAAGTGAATATAAGAGTTTAGAAAAAAGGTCCACCCGGGGTAAAATGGCACTTTTCGAAGAAATCAGACCCAAGCAGATTCACATCAGAGGATTCATGGAGGAACATTAGTGTGGGGAGCCCCGAAACTAAGTGTAAATTAGAATGTTTCCACCCAGGTTAAAATGGACAAAAATCACATTCTCTGAATTCAAAGAAATTATATCCATATGGGAAGACAAAACATATGCAAACCAAGGGACTGGGCTGTACAGCTCAGATCAAGGTGAACACAAAAGGACATATTGTTAAAACTTGGCTCTGGAAATAAACCCAAAAAAAGCAACTTCAAGTTATTAAAACAGGTAGGAAGTGAGAGAGGGTGGGGAGCAGACAGGGAAGGCTCCCATCCGTACTTCCCAGCTCCACCCAGAACTTTGTCCAGTCCTTGACTTTCTAAAGTCAGTCCCACTGCCATTCAGGACCAGTTAAAATCCCCTGTCCATCTTCAAAAATCTACTTCCAATCTATTGTCCTTTCCTGAACCAGGGTAGGGTTTGGGGCCTACACGAGTCAGATGACACCACCTGTAATAGATGGAAGAGGAAGGATAAGATTGGAACCTTCTAAACTTCTCATTCTTGTTGTGCCTCCCCAAATATACTTTCAAAAGCCTTATCCTTACATACAATACCAAACGTGGGCACACACTGGTGTTCAGTTTGGGAGACAATTGAGCCCGAGGGAAATCTTGCAGTGAGACATAATTCAGGAAGTTTATCATGGAATATTAGGGGCAGGGGGATAACTTGGCGGTCTAAGCATCTGCCTGGAAGGCATGAGGGCCCAGGTTCCATCCTCGGGACCACATCCCTGCCAGCTCTGGGACCTTGGGTGTGCCATGCTCGCCTCACAATGGGGTGTGGTGGCCCATACATGCAATCCCAGCACTGGAGAGGCTGAGATAGGAGGGTCACTGTTAACTGAGTCCTAGCTGGATAATGAGACCCTGTACCAAATAAATACATAAAAGTTTTTAAAAATAAGAATAGAATGTTAAACAGAGGTCTGAAAGGAAAAGATTGCAACCTAACGGACACTGGATGGCAGAAGGGCCATCAGGGAATGAGAAGAATGGACTGGAGCACAAAGGCTAAACCCATAGATCTCAGCAGGCTTGCAGACACTAGCATGGCAGACACCACTCCAGTGTCAGGTGAGCTTCCAGAGACACGGATTCAGACAGAAGACACCCAGGAAAATAAATTTGGAGACAGCAACAACTGCACTGGAGAACAACTATGACTGCTGCAAGCTTCGAATCCATCTTTATGTTTACATTTTCAGTTTTTCAAACACAGATAAAGATCCTATGAATATCAGCAGAAAACTGCTCTTCTAAAATATGGATGGATACAGACACAAAATATCTGGTCCTGTCAAAAAAAAAAAAAAAAAATCTAGGCTGTCTTCCCTGTAGTCTCCTCCCTTATCATTTCATTCTCCTTTTCTTCATTCCTGCCAAATACACTTTGCAGCATGGTTTTCCTCATGAGAAACCTAATAAAGTATTTATGAACTTGTCAAAGTGGCAGCAAAGTTTTCTAAGTAGCAAAAAGGTCAAAGCTATCCTGGCTCTATGCTCCTCCTACTTGAAGATTACACTTACTGTGCACCAGAGTCAGTGTGCAGCAGACCCACACTGATCTTTTGACTGTATTTTTCTCTTACTCACCAGAGTATTTAAAAAAAAAAAAAAACCTAAAACACATTATTCAACTCAGAAATTTAAGCAGGTCCCCAGACATGCATAAGCTCATGTGCATTCTGATGGCCAGAGAATCCTTGGGCCTCAAACCTTAGACAGCTCCCTCCAAAAGGACCCTGGCTGTCCCACCTCTTAGGTCTCTCCAAATGGCCCCCAACCTCCACTGCCCTTATTTACAATGCTCTTCCCCTTCCTTGGCTCACAGGTAAAGCAAAGTGTTTGGGCAGGCTCAATCACAATGATGTATGTTCTTCACATTCTGTCTTTTAAAAAGTCTCTCTTCTTACTGCCCAAGTCTTATAAACTACACCTGAGCTCAGGAGTTTTCTCCAGGATCCAGTAGCTTCTGCATAACATCTTCCTCCTCTCCATCTCCCTTCTCTGCTGCTGCACTCAACCTAAAAACATCTTCAGGACACTTTTTAACAGGATATTATTAAAATAAAATTCCTCCCTAGCAATCATAAGACGCTAGGTTCAATCCCCAGCACTACACACACACACCAAAAAAAAACCAAGAATGCCTTCTGAGAATGCACCATTAGGCTCTTTTGTCACTGCACCAACACTGTTCAGTATAATTACACAGCCTAGAAGTCACAGTCTTGTACACATCTAGGCTAGGTGGTATATACACCCACCATATATCCTATTGCTCCTAAGGAGGGTTACACAACATTTAGATTAGATCAAGAAAAAATGATCCACTCAAGATACTCAGTAGAAAAAAGATACAGTAAGTGAGGCTTATGAAGCTATTGCTGGCAGAACACTTTTTTGTATAAGTAAAAGAATACACTCTAAAATAACAATAAAGCTTTTCCTGTCGCTGCCAAGGCACTGCATGGTCTACGCCAAGCTACCGAGAGCACCTTGGGATGACTGAGTGGAAGGAAGCTGCACCATCAGTGGCCAAGACCCCTGATATCAAACTCTTTGGAAAGTGGAGCACTGATGACATGCAGATCAATGACATTTCCCTGCAGGATTACATTGCAGTGAAAGAGAACTATGCCAAGTACCTGCCCCACAGCACCGGGCACTATGCTGCCAAGCGGTTCCGTGCCCCATCGTGGAGCAGCTCACCAACTCCATGATGATGCATGGCTGCAACAATGACAAGAAGCTCATGACTGTGTGCATTGTGAAGCATGCCTTCGAGATCGTCCACCTGCTCACCAGCGAGAATCTTCTTCAGATCCTGGTGAATGCCATCATAAACAGTGGCCCTCGGGAGGACTCTATGCGCATTGGAAGAGCAGGGACAGTGAGGCAGCAGGCAGTAGATGTGTCCCCACTGTGCTGGGTGAATCAGGCCATCTGGCTGCTGTGCACGGGTGCATGGGAAGCTGCCTTCTAGAACATCAAGACCATTGCCGAGTGCCTGCCAGATGAGCTCATCAATGCTGCCAAGGGCTCTTCCAACTCCTATGCCATCAAGAAGAAAGATGAACTAGAGCATGTGGCCAAGTCCAACCGTTGAGTTCTCAACTGCTGCCCAATAAACTATGCTCACAAGCAAAAAAATAAAATAAGTAACAATAAAAAAGTATAGTATAGCAAGCACACAGGCAGCACAGTTGCTTTCTGTCAAGTAACAGGGGAAAAAAGTATATTGTTGAACATGGAACTACTAGCTAGGTCTCCTCTAGGCATTAACTTGTGTGTATTCTGGCATCACCTGGCTTCTTTGTGCTACAAACCATGGACAGCTCCCTTGCCTCAGTGCTTACATAAATGTAAGCATGCTGCATTGACATAACTGGCAGCAAGGGATGGTTGCTTACACAGACAGCACCACAACAAACACGTGAGGAATGTTCTGCCCTAGGAGGTCAGGATGGCTGTTGTGTCCCTGAGTAACAGGATTCTTCAGATCCAGCACAACTTCATGTGAGCACTGCAGGCTATCCCTGACTAAAACATCATTATGTTGTATCTAACTGTATCTAACTCATCTGAATGCACACACCTGATTGTTCCACAATCCAGATTGCTGTCCCCAGAATGAGTCAATGTGTCATAACCTCCAGTACCCCCTTTTCTTGGTAATCTCACAGTTGCACTAACAAAGGCAAAAGGTCTAGAAAAAGGCAAAGAAGCATAAACCAAAAGAACACATTGTCCAGTGAGGACTCAGGACATAGGAGAACCTGTACTGAAACATCCTGTAACTCAGTTTTCTGATCAAGTAGATTATGGGGCCACAGAGGAAAGTGATCAATGATGGAGAGTGTGCCTAAGGAGAGTCACATGGAGAGAAAACATTCACTCAGGCTTTCTCAGACAGCAAATTAATTGGTCAAGCAATGGCCATGAGTCATCCACATGGCTGACACTGACAAAGAATCTACAAAGTACGGTATAGGGTTACAGGGTAAATCCTGAGGTGGTATGACTGACCTTGACAGATACAAAAGTTACATTTCTTGTTATATAGGTCTTAACCATCCAGCAGAAAAGTATAAAAACAAGGTATAAAAAGTAAAGCCATATTAATATGCTGAGCTATAAAAGGCTCAAGTCAACAACTTTTAACATTGCCAGTCCTACAGATAACCTACTGCTATTATGGATTACTGGACTATATTAGATTATTTTGCTGAATTCATGCACATACAATATTTAAATGGCAATGGAATACCCATCTCTGACAAAACTGAACAAAAAAGGGGATACAAAGGAAGGACCATTCTGTATCTGTATATGCAAAATAGGATAGATATACAGCTACTTTCTCTTAATTCAATTAAGAGTTGTACTAATAGTGTTTAGATATCATGTCTGTATCTTATACTATGAATAATAGCCACTACAAAGACAGCAATATGCAATGTATTAATTATTGAAACTGTCTTATTAATCAGTTTTTATACTGGCTCATTGCTATTTGTTTCTCAATAAAATTAATAAATAAAAAGAACACACTATCAAAACTTATAAGAATAGGCTAAAGTGTTCCTATGGAACAAAAAAGGCTCTCTGTTTAAATTTTGTTATTTAATTCCAAAATTTTAAAAACAAATTCATAAGCAAAGCCACACAACACAAGCAACTAAAAAGGAACCAAAGGCTAAAATGCTAACATAAAAATCAAGCTTAGGGCCAAGGTAATGGATAAACATAAGCAAGAATAAAAATTTTAACCAGATTTCCACCACCATGGTTTTATTTTATATGAAAATAAATTTTATATGAATATAAACTTTGATTTTTAGAAAAACATATAAACCAAAATGCATGAGTAAAATGGTTCAAAAAGTTGTAATAAAACTAATTCTAGCAATAAATGGAATAACTGGATAGGCTAAAATGTAGATTAAAAAATAATTTTAAAAGTCTGAACAAATAAACTTCAGTGCCTATAGAGAATACACCTTCATTACAAGTGCAAAAAGCCTAGAGTAAGTCCGTCACTCGTATTTAAGGAAGTTAAACAATACGGAATAGATGGCCTGGTCTACAGACCACCTCCTTTCCTTGCCAAGGGGCCAGGGAAGCCCCCAAGGGCTCTTCCGTCCTAAACCAGCAGCAATAGAGGTCCCTTTCAGCTCAGGAAGTAATTGTAAACATTTTCACTACGGTGAGGTCATAGCTTAGGATCCACCTACACATAGGATTTCAGAACTGGCAGAGATCGTGGAAATCTAATTTACACCTTTACCTTACATAGGGGGAAACTCAGGTCATGAAAGAGAAACATTACAACTGCAGAAAGACATAACACTCAATGATTAAGCAAGAAGATAGGTAACTTCAGAACTAAGTTCCACAGGGCTAGCATATAGCTCAGTGGTCAAGTACCTGCCTGGGAAGTACAAGGTCCCAAGTTTGATTCCCAGTACTGAAAAAAAAACCAGCTCCACAGGCATTGGCTGTAACCAGAATCATGATGGGTAACTAGAAGTCTTTGTTAACAGTTTCCCTCTATAAGTCAAAAATTCTTTTCTCCTTTTTTTTGTGTGCGGGGTGGGGGAGGGAGGGGGAAGTTGGAGGGTGGAACCAGGGATTGAACTCAGGCCCTTAGGCTTGCCAGGCAAGCGCTTTTTCTACTGAGCCATCTCCCTGGCCCCTGAGTCAAAAATTCTTTCAGGAATAATCATGAAATGAAGACGTGGAAAAGTCAACAGAAAAGATAGTACTGACAGCAACCATTGAATAACAGTAGCCATACACCTCCTCTGTCCCATGGCCATGTGCCTCAATAAAGGCCACAAGGTGACTAAGACTGTGAGCAAACCAAGGCACAGCTGCCGTCGTGGACACCTCACCAAACACAGGAAGTTCGTTCGGGACATGATCTGGGAAGTACACAGTGTCGCCCCTTATAAGTGTTGCACCATGGAGCTGCTCAAGGTCTCCAAGGACAAATGTGCCCTCAAGTTCATCAAGAAAAAAGGGTGGGGACACACATCCACATCATGAGGAAGCAAGAGGAGCTGGGCAGCATGCTGACTGCCCTGAGGAAGGCAGCTACCAAGAAGGACTGAGGCCCTCGATAAAGCTCTGCAGAAAGTTAAAAAAATTAGTATTATCTTGATTTTTTGTTCGTTTGTACTTTTTATTATTATTTTTAAAAAACATAAAATAGTGACAGAAGAAAACAGCATTATACATGATACAAGATTGTACTAAACAAAGTAATAGGAATCCAACAATGGTGGCTGAATTACATGATGTTATGTGCAAATTAGTTTTTCAGATTACCAGATATAAATGTATAAGTTTTGTTTTAAAAAAACAAGAACTAAGAAGTTATAAGAAATTCAAGAGACAAAAAAATTAGAGTAAAAACAAAATTGTAAGAATTAATTGCTCCTTTATTTTTTTATATTCATATAAATAGAATTCTCAAAGTAGAAAGTAGGCAATAAATATTTAAAGATTTAAAATTTCTGAATCTAGTTCAACTTACAATACCACATTTCAAAGAAAAATGAAACTTTTACACAAGAAAATAAAATAAAATCATACCAAGATACACAAAAATGAAATTATCCAAAACTTACTATAAATAAAAAAGTTAAAGCACATACATAAAAATATTAGCTATGGAAAAACAAAATTAGATAGCATCTTGTTCCA